>JASDQU010392558.1:0-10959 GCA_032191745.1 Picea mariana | reverse complement strand
TAATCTTCGATATCTTCATAAAGAAGATGGCAACTGTGTCACCTTTCGTCATCTTGGTACTTTGAAGTTGGCTCTTCAAGGTAAGAGCTCTGAGGGTGTTGTCACTTTCAAACATTTCTTTTAATGCTTCATACATATCATAAGCTGTCTTCAAGTTGGCAATACGAGGTAAGAGATGATCTCTTACTGAGTAGATGATTAATTTTCTTGCTTTGACATCTTCTTCCTTTCTCATCTTCTTCTCTACATCTGTAGCTGTGTCTGGTAAGGTTTTAGTTACCACATCCAAGAGGTCATCTTCTTCAAGGGTGACCTGAAGTCTTGATTTCCAGGAGCTGAAGTTGCTTGCTCCATCAAGCCTATCTTCTACTAAGGCTCTGTTCTTCATTTGATTGGTTTCTTCAAACTCTCGCCAACTGGATTTTGAAAACCTAATGATTAGGTTGAATTAGTAACCTTGGATTATGTTGGACTTATGACTGCCAACAATCGACTTGATAGTGTCACAAAGATGCTTTCTGATTTAAGACAAACGTTTCTTCAAGAAGTTCTAGAAATCTAAGATCAATATTCTGTAGGAAATTTCGGCACCCTAGAAACCCTAGGGCCAAAAACTCAAAATTCTCGGAATTTGATTTTAAGAGCTTCTAGAGATGCGCTGGAGGAGGCCGTACTCTTCTATGCCAAAGATAGCCCCAACGTCCAAGTATTAAGGGCTAGAACACCACAGAAAGGAGGGCTGTACGAAATTTTCTGGAAACCCTAGAAGGGTCGTACGGTTCTGCAAAAGGTGAGAGGAGACTTGGTAGATGCTTGTGCAATGGGTTCTTTCAAGACCTATGCTCTGATACCATGTTGATTTTTCAATGAGCAAGGTTAAGCATGAAGTTCATTCCATTTTTAGCATTTAACCATAACCATTAATGTTGCAACAACCAAGATCACAAGAAGAAGCACCATGCACAAGAACACAAGAAGTATCCTGAGAAACCCTTCTCAACAAGGGAAGAAAACCCAGCCAAATCCTTTGCTATATTCTTCAAGAGAAAGACCTTGACCATCAAGAAAACCTAGCACACAAGAGGGTGCTCAAACACTAGAAGACTAGTGCCCAAGAGAGGTGCGCACTTTTCCCAAGAAGGTGTACTTGCTGAAATTTCCAAACTTACTTGAAAGATGTGTTTCCTCAATGGGGAATTTACTTTTACTTATACTAACCTGAACCTATCAACAAAAGTGTCTATTGGCCCAACAGGGCCGACCTCACTAGCTTATAATATAATTAATATTAACCAAATTAATTATCTTTTACATTAATTTTCAGTCACATTAAGGTGGGGCCGACCTGTACCCTTTACATTACAATTAGGGTTACAGGTAGGTCTAATTCTTGAACAATATAGCAAGGGATCTTATACACCCACTAGTGCTCATCCACCATGAGCACATCCATAGGGATGTCCATATCTCTGGCTCACTGCATTACACACAAGAACCACTTCTTCACACGTTCGTCCACAGGCACGTCCACTCAATAGATCTTCTTTCCCACTGCATTACACAAGAGAGTCATCTGGAGTTTCTCGTCAACTCTTCTGCTCAGAGGAGGCTAATACACCATCTTCATTTCTGTTCTCATGATGATGCACCCAACACTTTGGGATTTCACACATTCACCTTGTGCTCAGCCACAGGCACGTCCAACTCTGCAGATCGCCTTTCTCACAGGAGATCATCTGGAGTTCTTCTCAACTCTCTAAATGGAGGAGGTCATCTCTACGTTCCAGCTCTATCTCAGATAGGAACCACGCACCCTTCTCAGGGGCTTTCTCTTAGGTTTTTAAGCTGGAGGAAGTCTCACATAGCTGCAATGGTCAACATCTCACAGGTTTGTAAGCTAGAGAATGTCTCACATAGCTGCAATCATCAACATTGTGAAGGTAAACATTCAATGTCTCCTTCCTCACTCTCCCAATCTTAAAAGATATTTTCAGGAGGACTTAGATCCTCACGGGGCTCATGTTGTTCTGAAAAAATAAGGCATCTTTCATGTTTGAAAATTTTGTCTTCCAAGTACTGGTTCCCTTAGGGAAAGTATTCAATTTAATGTCACTGTTTACCTATAGTATCTCTGGGAGATCATGTTCTTGTTCTTCTATGCTTTCCTCATCGAACCATAAGATGTCATCTTGGTTGTCCAAAAGAATGACCTGGGAAATGGAATTGCTCCATTTGAGATTTTCTTCAATCTAGCAAGCACCATCTTCTGCTTCCTCAAGGTTTGTAGGAAATCGGTTCTTGAGGATAGACTGGAAGTTTCCTTCGAAGGAATCTAAATATTGTCGGAGAATAGCTCTCTATGGTTGAAAGTTGGGCTCAATTCGACAAAGTAACGTGTTAAATCTATCATTAAATTCCCTAACATATTCGTCATTTTGTTTGCAAATTTTGAGGTATTGGGAATAAAGGGAGGCTATATATTCCATCACACACCATCTTTGCAAAAAAACTTGTTCTAAATCTTCACGGGTTGTGAGGCTTTTGCTTGGGAGTTTAATGCTCCATTTTTTGGCATTTCCATTGAGTGAGGCCAAGAAAAGACTCATAAATGTGTCAGGATGTTCTTTCCCAGACTGATGGAACTCATAACTCTCACAGAATTTAGTCCAATGTGTGTTACCAGAAGCTCCAGCCTGTCCTGAAAACTTGGGCATCCAAGAATCGACATCTTTAGGGAGATGATGTAATCCTCCTTGGATATTGGCCAAGTCTAAAGGGTCAAAGAGTTCTTTAGGGGACCATTTAGGAGTGGCCATAGGGACAACAAGAACTATAGGATAATAAGGTGTGTATTGACGTCTGGTACGAGTCGTCATCAGTGGAGTTGCCAAACGATCTTCTTAAATTTATCAAAGGGATGAGGGAGTCACCCTCAGTGGAGTCGCTAGGTAAGCTTTGTGAAAAGAAGGCTTTGTATAAAGGCTTACCGAAAAAGTGTTTTTGAGAAATATTGACTCAATGTCCCTGACAACGATGCCAAAATTGTTATCGCACAATCTGTACTTGCCCAAATCCCAAGGCAAGTGAGGCAAGATTGGCGTAACAAGGGGGTGACCTATCACTGTCACCTTAATAGGAAATCCCTTTCTGTTTAGGAGTATGTTTAAAGTACCCCAAGGAAGACGTCCCTAGTGACCTAAAGGGCTGATGAAATTAAGGCAATGATGCAAGAATACCCCCCTCACTGGTTACTCAAGTCAAAAGGTCTTTATGTCTTAAAGAGATGAAGCATAAGTAATTGATGAGGTGTACCTGCCCAGAACAAGACAACAAACAAAAATATGGCCTAGTGTCAGGACTAGTGCCTTTAAAGGGTTATGGAGTCAAGAGTTCAACAAACATTCATTTGGAGTAAACAACAAAATGATTATGTTATCCAAGTAAAAGATGAATCTAAGAGAAGTAGTAACTTAAGTCTTCTTAAGATTCAACCTTTGGGTAGGTGAGCTACTAGGGAGTAGGCACTTCTAGGCCTTAGCAGTTTTCCTCCTTCTTAGATAGTTGAAGAAATATTTAGATACAATTACAATTGATCAAGACCTCTAAAGAGCTAGCACTTTAGGGCTTTAGAGGCTTGCCAATATAAACCAATTAGGCTAAGTCTAGCAAATACAAAGTGAAGAAGTAGTAACTTAAGTTCTTCACTTCTAGGGTTTATCAAGCACGCAATTTCATAATCTTTATCATGAGCAAGCAAATATACCATAACCATTCAAACGTAATGACAAAAAACAGATTTACTTACTTCACCAAGAATAATCATGCATGAAAACACTAGATTACGAATTGACTTCACTAAAATTGATCCAAGTTGCAAGTAGAAGAATCCAAATGAGAGGTGCACATCACAATTTCAGCCAATAAACCCTAAGTAGGGCACCAATTTCAGTCCACTTCCTCTTGTGTGAGGATATATGATGTCAAAATGAGAGTACTTTATCTCTATTTATACAAAACTTTGACCCTTGATTAATTTTAGGTCAAAATTAAGGTCGACCTTGCCAATTTACATTAAAATCCAAATTTGACATAATAAAAATTAATTATCATCTGAAAACACCTCCAAGGGTGACGTCATGCCCTTCTAGGGTGACGTTGAGGCCCTAAGGTGGAACGTTGGGCCTAGGATGTAGAACGCTTGGCCTCCAAAGGCCCTAGATGATGTCCACACGTGCCACCCAACTCACAACTGCCTCCAAAATGAGAACCCTAGCTCTGGATGATGTCCAGGGTCATGATGGTGACGTCCGGGGCCTTCAATGGCCAACGTCCATGTGGAAGAGCAAGATCCCCCTGGGTCTAGGTCTGCTAAGGTATCTCTAAGGGCAACATCCTTCTTTCTTCCTGGTGCAAATCTCTGATGTCTTCTTGCCCTTGGCTAGGGTTACAACATCCATCTGTGGGATTTAATCCTCCATGAAGATTCGAGCCAATCATTCCCTCATGTGTACCTGTCCACCGGGCAAGGTCCTGCAACAACAAGAAGTATGCCCTCTAAGGGTGCATAAGTCACAGGGGTCATAACATGTAAATCACATCCAATAATTAAATTACCCAAACATGTGCATCGAACCCCCCTTTAACCCAAACAAATGCTCAATGACGTTATGCAATTTGACAAGTTAGGTTTGGAGAGGGTCTCAGGGTGTCCTATTGGGCTAACCTTCCTTAAGTTTGGGGTGTTTCCCAGGTGGGAGCCAATCTAGGTCATGTAAGTGTATGAGGTGGTATAGGGTAAGTGTTTGGGCATGGGGTGCAGTAATAACAGGGAAATGTAGGTCTTACCTGTGGCCTGTGGGTGCCTTTGTAGAGGGCGAGCTGCACTTTGTCATAAATGATATTGTTTCCTAGCCCATTCATTGCCTTTTATTCTTAGCTTTAGTTCTTTTGATCTTTTTCTTTTGTGCTTCAAGGGAAAAGTTGAGGGCCACTGTCCTGGCTTAATGACCAGAGGTGACAGCATTATCCACAAACATTTCTCGGAGATGAGAAGGCTGGCTCGTGATGAGACCCCCTTTCTCTTGGCTATGACACCAAGAGCCACTACCCTGGTTTGGTGACTAGATAGGTGGTAGTATCATACCGTTACATGCCCATGGTCATAATAGGTCGGCTCGTGATTAGACCTCCTATCCATCAACTAGTACCTTGAGTGTTTATTTATATTATGGGTTCCCTTTTCTTAATGAGAAGCTCTTTACTACTTTATGGGGAATCCCTGGGCGAAGCATCTCAAAGGTTTCAATATTGGCTTTTAATTCTTGCCAGCTACTTTTACCCTCTGGGCCTTTAACCCCTTCTTCCCACAAGGCAAGGTACAACCCTTCCTAGTGTGGCCAATCCCAATGCCCGAACAAAGGTGAGGGGAGAAGAGAGGAATAAAGATGGAAAGTGGTAAGTATAGAGGGAATGGACGATGACCTTTCAAAGACCCACCCAGTAAGAACCCATCCTAAAGGGAGATCAACTTACTAGGGCACCATGTCACCCTTTCAGTTATGAACAAGTCAAAGAGCATAATTTCCAAGCAAACATTATGGAATGAAGGAGAATTCAATGCAACATATTCAATTGCTTCAATAATCAGAGTGACACATACCATGATACCCAGACTCATTACCTCATGGAACAAGACTTACTGCGACTTCAGGACCAGGCTGGTGGGGATGGATATTGTTGCTGATGATGAATGGACTGCATTGAAGAAAAGAGGGGCCCTCCAGGGTCATGCTGAAGCCATCTGCCTCTCGGTACTCCATGTATAGGACCTGTGGGCCTCGAGACATGATCTCCTTAGTTATCCCTAGGGTAGGGGATAACAACCCTCTGAAAGTATAGACAGAAACTGTGAATTGAATTTCCACAACCAGCTTCTTGGAAGAGTCTTACACTCCACGATGCACTTCCCCACTACTCAATCTGCATAACAAATGTCTCTGACAGGTCGCACCCTTCTTCTCCTTCACCTTTGTACTCCAGAATGAGGATGTTGATGCCGACACTTCCATCAATGAAAATCTATATCTGATTCCCCGATCTGCATAACAAATGTCTTTGAATAGCCGCACCTTTCTTCTCCTTCACCTTTGTACTTCGGAATGAGGATGTCGATGCCAACACTTGAATCAATGCAAATCTGTCGCTGACAATACATGTTCACAATCTTTGCAACATTTTCAAAGCAGTACCATACTTGCCAAGAGTTTATAAAATACTCATGGACAAGTTTACAATGATTGCCAAAACACGCCTAGGAATAACAATGCCTCTCACTCAATAATGTCTACAAGACCCATTACAATGTTGCCCAAAATAGGTCTAGGCAAAACAATGCCTCTCACTCAACAATGGCTACAAGACCCATTACAATGTTGTCAAAACAAGCCTAGGCAAAACAATGCCTCTCACTCAACAGTGGCTATAAGATCCATTAAAATGTTGTCAAAACAGGCCTAGGAAAAACAATGCCTCTCACTCAACAGTGGCTACAAAACCCATTACAATGTTGCCAACAAGGCTTACAAGGTTTAGGCATAGAACAAAATGCCTCTCACTCTCATCATCACTTTTAAGAATGGCTAATTACATCTTTTTACATCATTACATAAGGCGAATACCCCCAAATGTGCATTAGTGGCAACTCTATGTTTTTTTTAAAAACCCCCATTACAAACATGTGCAACATAATAAATAAGGAAAATGCCATCATCATCACACTCGTCTCGTAATTCTGACACTTTTGGTTGTAAACATGACTACTTTCTATCGAAGTGTCAACATGGCCTCTTACTGCACCATCTCGGTTTGTGTGCAAGGTTCAAACAATGAATTTCCTACAATAATTCAGATTTTTCTACCTTGTTGCCACACTCAAAGATCACCAGAATCTGCAACATACATTCATCCTTTTGAAATTTCCAAAACGAGGCAAAAACCATAAATGCATAAAACTTACATTGGTTTTCGTGCCAAAGCTCTCAATCGACTACTCAAATCTTGACATACACAACACTAGCAAGTCCGTCTAGTCATTCAACAACTTTTGACTGTAAACTTGACTTGTTCTGAAAGGCGTAACTTTGCTGCGAAAAATGTGCCATGCATTAATGACAAAAATGGGCTTCTGGCATGAGCCCAAATGTGCCATGCATTAATGACTGCACCAATGGATTCGTGGCGAGAAATTGTGCAAAAATGACTATACTTTCGTCAAATTCCGTCACTGTGACTTTTGGACCCCTCTTGGGCTCTCTGTCTCGAAATTCGTGCCACACAGGGCCGTACCTTGTCATAAATGCACAGGTTGCATCGAAAAACGTGTCCAAGAATGGGTCTATGCGTATTCTTCCGATAGATGGTATTTAATGGGTTTAAATGTTTTTGGTGGGAGGAGTTACCAAGTACCACCCCCCTTGGCGCATTGGTAACGACCTTCGGTTAATAGGGTGGAGGTCTCGGGGTCAAGCCTGTGGGTTTCCCCCTTTTGGCCTTCGGTTACAACTTCCCGCGCCAAAATTTGAATGGTTCCTGTCGGAGAGTTGGGTTCGACTGCAGGATTCGGCGTTGGCTGGTCAACCCTTTTTTGTTGCCATATGACCAGACCTGCCATTGAGTGGTTTGCCGTTGGTTTGGCTGCCAACTAGTTCTGTGGCCGGTAATTTTTTTTTTGATTTTTCTGGACCTAGCCTTCATTGGGCAAATTTAGGCTGCCACGTCGCATCCTTGATTGGTCCACATGGCGCTCAATCACCTGCACAGTCAACGCTACTTGTCTACTTGTATCAACGCCCAATCATTCGTTGATGTCACTAGCACGTAGACCACTGTGCTGCCACATGGCATCGGTACTGTGCCACGTGGCACTTTTTTACTGGTCCATTTGGACCCTTGAAAAGGCCAAATCCACTAGACACATGGCAGCCTATGGTGTTGCCACGTCAGTGTCTTATTGCCCAGTCAACGACCTAGTCACCCTGTTGATGTCATCTCCGTAACGCCACCTCGACTTGTCGACGTCATCATTGTATTGCCTAGTCAACTGACATGTCACCTGCTGCATCAATGTCGTAATGCCATGTCAACATTCCGTATGGTCCAGTCACTCTGCTGATGTCATCACTGTACAACCACGTCATGTCCGTACTGCCACATCATCCATATGATGACACGTGGCACTTTCCTACTCGTCCAACTGTACCCCGTGTTATCCCCATTTTGTGGGATAACTAAGGAGATCATGTCTCGAGGCCCTCAGGTTGCAGATATGGAGTGCTGAGAGACTACATGACCAGTAGTGTCCACTTGCACATACGGAAGCCCACTCTATCACCACATTCGGATCCATTGTCAGTGCATCCACCAAACCAGCTAGCTTTTGGAAGGTAGATGGGTCTTGCTCCATGCGGTACAAGTCAGGTATTGTGGTAGGTAATCACCCTAATATATAGGGCATTTAAACATGTATTTAAGTTGCTTTTGATTATAGAACGCCTACTTGGACGTTATGCCTTTGACCTTGTTTCACCTTGGTGAGTGTCATAGATTTCCTAGTAAGTGGCCAATCTTTGGGGAAGATTTGTGACTGGGGGTCCCTTAAGGGGTTATCGTACCATTCCTGACCATACTTACCACTTTCCGCTGATTACACTCCCATCATATTGTCCTCTTCTAGGCCCTTTGACTTTAGTGACCCAAGAAGGGCATGTACTTCTTTTCATGGGAAGAAGGGGCTAAAGGCCTCGAGAGATTGTTGTTGGCTAAAACGATAAAAGCCTAGATATAGACCTTCCAGATGCTTGGCCCAGGGATCCCCGAGAAAGCAATGAAATGCTTCTCTGTAAGAAAAGGGGGACCTACAAAAATAAATGATAATGAATGTTTAAGGGGTTAGTTGGGGGATGGGAGGTCTCATTACGAGCCGACCTATCATGATCATGGGTATTTAGCGGTATGACATTACCATCATCTGGTCACCAAGCCAGGGTAGTGGCTCTCAGTTACACAATTGAGAGAAAGAGGGTCTCATCATGAGCCAACCTTCTGATTTCCGCGAGGTACTTGTGAGTGACACTATCATTATCTGGACACCACCCCAAGATAGTGGCCTTCAACTCGTTCCTTAAAGCATGAAAGAAATAGAGAATGGCAAGAAGATGGGCTTGGAAAAAGTACATTGCAAATGAAGGTGCCACACCCTCTACAAAGGCCCCCATGAATGAGATAATACGAGCCCTTGTATGTCATGAAACTCATCAACCTGTGAAGTCTAAAACCCTTCCACCTCATCACCCACTGCATAACCTTGAAAGGCCATCCTTGGGAGCATCCGCTACTTGAGGGCTTTGGTCTACCCAATATGACTCTTATGACACCCCTCCCATACTTAAACTTGGTCAATTGTATAGGGTTTTGAGCATTTGTTTAATTTGATGAGGTAGTTTTGATGCACATGTTTAAGTGCCTTGCTTATTAGATGTGGTTTACACTTTTCATGATATCTTTGACGTGAGATCTTTGGAGGGTGTACCCTTTTGTTTTGCAGGATCTTGCTTGGTGGCCAGTTTTTGGAGAACAAGCCTAGCTTGTGCTTCCATGAGGCAAGAAGCCCACAAGATGGATGCCTAGGGCCCGCATGCCGAATGATAGAGACATGGCCTAACCTAGTCTTTACCACCCAAACGACTTGCCTAGGAGAGGAAAAACGTCACCTCCTTGAGGGTTGACGTCATAAAGGGGCTAGGGTTTGGTGGTGATGGAGGTACACATTGACACTTAACATATTTTCATCGGAGGAGACATGGATTGACACTAGCACATGATGAGGAGGCTCAAGGAGCCCCAACGACCTCCATCTTCCTCTCCAACAACTTGCTCAAGTGCTAAAATGTCCCCTATAGGGGTGACGTCATCTTGTTTTGTTGGTTTTTCTTCATATGAGATATATCAATATTCGATATATTATTACAATAATGAGTGTTCCATATATAGGGAACATAAGGTGACCATCCATGAAAGGATGCTTCCCTTGAATAATCAATAACTATTTATTATTATCATTAGAGAATGTCTTCCCGATGTTGTCTAAACATCGACACTCCCTCTCAACGAGGGAGACATTCTGCAACATGCCACTCTTGTCTTTGAAGTATACAAACTTCACCCTAGACTCATGACACTTGTCTATCAGTCTTGGGAGACATCTCTTTCCCACCTGAACCGAGGAGAAACTCCTTCTGCGATTCTTCCTCTAAACCAATTAACTCTCTCTAAGATCAGGCTCACTTTGGGTCTGCATGTATATAACATCTTGAGTCTTTATCATTCCTTGTCAAATCACCATGACTAGGACAAAGGCCACACCAGGATCTTTCACCACAGGCACACACCTATGAGTGAATGTCGGCTTGATGCTAACTGACACGTGGAAAGCACTTCAAGCACCTCGAGTCCATATTATTCTTTGTCATGATCAAGGAAGGACTACGTTTGGGCCCATTTATCACAAGTGCACCTTTGTGATAAATGTATCTTATCTCCCTTCGTCTGTAGCCCAATTTAGGAGAAGTTATGCCCAATGCTGAAACATCAACACTCCCTCTTAGCTAGGGAGGTATCTTTCCACAGTAGTACACAACTACTGTCCAGAGACACGTAGTCTCTGCCAGTGGTACAAAACCACCATAGTAGTAAAATATTTGTCACACATGGCACTCCCATGTGGACTTCTAGAGGATACTCCCTCTAGGAACACTTAGGGTCAACTCCCCATAGTGTGAGACATCAAGGGTCAACTCCCTTGACATGTCCTCATGTTCTCTCCACATGGGACAATGGGCTATAAGCCCAAATGTACTTATTCCTTCTCGAATAAGTATCCTCACATATCAACTCAACTCAATT
>JASDQU010392555.1:0-10950 GCA_032191745.1 Picea mariana | reverse complement strand
GATGAATGAAGATGAAACAGCTAGCAAGTATTTTTTAAGAGTTGAAGAACTTGTGAATTCCATGAAGGGTCTTGGTGAGAAGTTTGAAGAATCACTCTTAGTTCAGAAGATTTTAAGATCTCTGCTTGATAAATTTAATCCAAAAGTCTCTGCAATAGAAGAACTAAATGATCTTAAAACTCTGTCTATTGATCAACTTCTAGGAACTTTAACTGCATATGAAATGAGAATTAGCAAAGATAAATCCATTACTAGAGAAGCATCATTTAAAGTAGATAAGAATATTGATTCAGATTTAGATGATATTGAGGAAAAATTTGTGAGAAGGTTAAAGAATGGATTAGGAAAATATCAAGGCAAGCTTCCCTTCAAATGTTTTAACTGTGGTAAGATAGGTCATTTTTCATCTAAGTGTCCCCATCATAAAAAGGACCAGAACTCTGATGATGAAAAGAAGTACAAATTCAAGAAATATAGTAAGAAGAAAAGTTTGTGTGCAAATAATGACAATTCCTCATAAGACACCGATAGTGACTCTTCCTATGAAGGTAAGGTAAATGACTTCATGCTTATTTCCAAAGAGAATTATGATAATAAAATCACAGGCAGTGATGATAATGATGAAGAAGCTGTGGTTGATATGGAAGGAGAACTGAACAGTGCACTGGAAGAGATTGACATACTCAAAATTAAGAACAAAAAGAAAAAACAATTGCTGATACAATTTGAGAAAGACAATAAAAAACCTAATGAAGACTTTGTCCTGCTGAAAGTGGAATTAGAAGAGGCAAAGAAAATAGAAGACATACTGAAACAACAGTTGTCAGAGAAGAAAGCGAGGTGTGAAGCCTTAGAAGAAGAGATAGTAAAAACTAGAAAAGAAATGGAGAAGTTTAAGGGATTGTATCACCAAAATCTTCCAAGTATTAAAGCCTCAGAAGGATTAACCTCCATTCTAAATCAGCAAAGAAACCCAAAGTTGAAAGTTGGATTGGGGTATGAAGAAGGATCAAGTAGTGATCATTCAAGTAATACAGAACCCATCAAGTTTTTCAAATCTACAATCAATGACAACAACAAACCTGCATAAACAAAGGAAGACAATCAACTGCCCAGGAGGAGTAAAGAAAAAGGTGCTAGGACTGAATCTGTAGAACAAAGAAATAATGCACTCCCTGCTTAAGGAAATCATTAGCTTGGAATAAATCGACCTCCTCAAAGAAGACAAACTTTTTCAAGGTGCAAACGTTTTTTCTATGGTTATTGTTTTTTCTGCTCTAACTTTGGTCACAAAGCTATAAATTGTTCTTTGAGATGTAGATATGAGCAATCAAGTTTTTCAAGGAGTAATTATCTACCACCACAAAGATTGAGACAACCAAGCAACAAACAATCACAGACTATAAATCATGTGATGACTGGGAGAAGGACACAGGTGAAACACAACAATAGTTATGAGCATAACAATCATTATGATCTGTTATTCAGTGAACCAGAATGTTACAACTGCCATAATTATGGACATAAAGTTTCAGACTGTTGCTTAAGAAATTACAATCCATATTTGATCCCCACTGTTGAAAATGTCAAGGTTTGGAAGAAGAAAGAAGATGACAAGTGTGGACTAGTGTTATCAGCCCAAAGACAAAAGAATCCCTAGTATATTGACAGTGGATGTNAACTTTTGGAAATGATGCACCAGGAAAAATAAAAGGTAAAGGAATGGTAAGTTTGAGTAATGGCAAAGGGAAAGCTCAAGATGTGTTGTTTGTAGAAGGTCTAAAACATAATCTGCTTAGTGTCAGTCAAGTCTGTGACTGAGGATGTGAATTTTTTTTTACCTCTAAAGACTGTAGAATAAAATATGTGAATTCATGACAACTAATTGCAAAAGGGATAAGAACAGAAAACAATGTCTATGTGTTAAAAGAAGAAAAAGAAGAATGACACTTAAGCAAGTATGATGAAAGTTGGTTGTGGCATAGAAGACTTGGAAACCTAAATTTTGATCATATAATTAAGCTCAGAAACAATGGGGCAGTAAAATATATTCTGAAGATATCAAAGCCATACGACTCTGTTTGTAAACCCTACCAGATAGGAAATCTTACTCTGACTCAGTTCAAATCTAAAAACTTTCCTTCAATAGAAAAACCTCTCCAATTAGTACATATGGATTTATGTGGAACATCAAGAAAAGAAGGTACAGGAAAAGAAAATTATTTTATGTTGATTATTGATGATTATTCCAGACTAACATGGGTTTCCTTATTGAAGGAATAATCTGAAGCATTTGAAAAATTCAAAGTGTTTAAGGCTCTGTCTGAGAATCAAACAGGAAAAAGATTAAAGGCAGTAAGATCTGATAGAGGAGGAGAGTTTAGTTCATGGAACTTCAAAGAGTTATGTGATAAACATGGGATCAAAAGAGAGTACAGAATTCCAAGGACTCCACAACAAAATGGAGTTGTTGAGAGGTAGAATAGATCAGTACAGCAAATGGCAAGATCAATGATGAATGAAAGGAACATATCTCAGATATATTGGGTAGAAGCAATTCATACAGCTGTTCATATCCTTAACAAAGCTCATCTTAGGACACACAGTGATAAGACTCCTTATGAACTATGGTTTGGAAGACCTGCTTCAATCAATCATTTTAAAGTCTTTGGGAGTAAATGTTATATCAAGAACAATGATGAAAATATTGGCAAATATGATGACAGGGCTGATGAAGGTATCTTCTTGGATTATGCTACAAATAGTAAAGAGTACAAATGTTACAATAAGAGATTGCATAAACTGGTTGATTGTATAGACATAAAAGTTGATGAAGAAATCCCGATCAGAAATGTAAGCAGTGTTGAACCAAGCACAAAAGATATAGTTGAAGATGAAGATGAATAGGTCCAAGGATCAGAAAGGGAAGAATCTGAATTAGATGAAGATACGAATACTCAGGCTGACACAAATCAGTAGAAAGAAGCAAAATATCCTCTTAGAATTGTTAGAAAGAATCATTTTGAAAATCAGATAATTGGAGATATAAATAAAGGAGTTCAGACAAGAAGGAAATTGATTAAAGACTCAGAACAATCTCATGTTTCTTTTTTATCTATGAATGAACCTATAAATTTTGATGAAGCCAGCCAACATGATGATTGGATTAGANATTCATGTCATAAGAACTTTAAAGTTTATCAGATGAATGTTAAGTCAACATTTCTTAATGGAGATCTAGAGGAAGAAGTATATATGGAGCAACCTGAAGGATTCTCATTGACGGATAATCCTAATTATGTTTTCAAGCTGAACAAGGCCTTATATGGACTGACACAAGCACCATGAGCTTGGTATTATAGACTAGACAAATTTTTACAAGACAAAGGGTTCAAGAAAGGTATTGTTGACAATAACCTTTACATTAAGTATGAAGGTGATAATTTACTAGTTGTTTTGGTTTATGTAGATGATATTATTTTTGGCTGTACTAATGAATCATCTGTCCAATGGTTTCCTAACTCTATGCAAATAGAATTTGAGATGTCCATGATAGGAGAACTGTCATATTTTCTTGGTTTACAAGTAAATCAGAGTTCTGCAGGAATATTTATCTCTCAAGAAAAATATTTGAAAGAGATGTTGAAGAAATTTTAGATGGAGGATTCCTCTCTTGTTAGCACACCTATGGTGGTTGGTTGCAAGCTCATTAAAGATGATATTTCACTGGATGTTGATCAAAGGACATATTGCTCTATGATAGGCAGTCTTCTGTACATCACAACATCCCGTCCTGATATAATGCAAGCTGTTGGAATGGTAGGTCATTATTAGTCTGCTCCTAAACAAAGTCATTTGGTAGCTGTCACAAGGATATTCAAATACTTGAAGGGAACAATGACTTATGATCTATGGTATCCCAGAAATCAGAATTTTCAGTTAACTGCTTAGGGTTATGGGCAAACTGTGTTGATGAGAGAAAAATCACGAGTGGAGGAGCATTCTTCCTGGGCGACTCATTAGTAGCATGGCTTAGTAAAAAGAAAGGATATATTTTCTTATCAACTACATAAGCAGAGTACATTGCTGCTGCTACCTGCTGCACTCAGATTTTATGGATGATACAAACTCTTGCAGATTTGAAGGTAACTTACACTGATCCCATTCCACTTCACTCTGATAACACCAGTGCCATCAGTCTCTCCAAGAATCCTGTACTTCATTCAAAATCTAAGCACATACCAATAAAATACCATTTTCTCAGAGAACAAGTTACAAATAGAATTGTTCAGATGAATTATATTCCTTCCATAGAACAGATAGTTGATATCTTTACTAAAATATTAGCAGCAACCTCTTTTGGATATCTTCGTCAAAAGTTGGGGGTTATAACTTCTTTCATATAATATGTTCACTTGGTCAGGGGGAGTCCTTATTGAATATATGTTGTATTTCTAAGATGCTCATAGTTGACAGGGGGAGTATGTACTGCAACAACTTAGGGGGAGCATGTTTCTTCTTTGACATTGATGTCAAAGGGGGATAAAGTGTGGTAATTTCAAGGATGCTACAGTGGTATAATTGTATATTCTTCAAGGTTTCCATCAATGCAAAAGGGGGATATTGTTGACATATTTATTAATATTTGAAGAACTTGTGAATGCCATGAAGGGTCTTGGTGAGAAGTTTGAAGAATCACTCTTAGTTCAGAAGATTTTAAATATTTTTATGGCCATCTCATAGGATGCTTCAGAAGAGGATGTTGAAGCTCCCCTTGTGCCTGTGTCACCTGAACCCATTGACATAACCCCTCCCTCAGACCCTCCTGAAGTAGAACTAGTCATTTCCCTAAATGCTCTGACTAACTTCTTTGTTCCTCAAACCCTCAAGCTAATTGGCTACATCAAGCATAGGAAGGTCATCGTTCTTGTTGATAGTGGAAGAAACCATAATTTTATTCATCACTGCATTTCCCAAGAAACTAATTTCTATATCCATTCAGTCAATAATTTCGAAATCATTATTGCCAATGGCGGGTCCATGAAATGTGGAGGGCGTTGTGAAAATGCGCGTCTCCAGATTGGTGACTACCACCTGAAATCTCATATGTTTTCTATTGACATGGGTGGTTCTGACATTGTGTTGGGTGCAGACTGGCTAAGGACTTTGGGTCCCATTCTCATGGATTTTAAGGAATTAACCATGCAATTCGACTAGGAGGGCCAACAATATAAGTTCCAAGGCATCACCTCCAGTTCCCCTGAGATCATTAGTTCCCATTGCATGGAAAAACTTCTAAAAAAAGGTCATTCTGGTGTTATTTCCCAACTCCATGCCATACAAGCAATTGAGATACCCTCTATGCCCCAAGACCTCCAATCCATCCTCTCTAAACATCAAGTGGATTTTTCCACTCCTTAGGGACTCCCTTCTTCCCATGGTGTTCATGATCATTCCATTCCCCTTGTCCCAGGAAGCCTTCCTCACAATATCCATCCCTATCATCACTCGTTTTCCCCAAAAAAATGAAATTAAGAAAATGGTTCAAGAACTGCTTAACGTAGATGTTATCAGCTATAGTACAAGCCCCTAATATTCTCCTGTGGTCATGGTCCTATAGAAAGAAGGTTCTTGGCACATGTGTCCTGACTTCCTCACCCTCAAAAACTCACCATTAAAGACAAATTTCCCATTCATGTCATTGATGACCTCTTGGATGAATTGAGTGGCACCCAGTTCTTTACTAAACTTGATATTCATTCTTGCTACCACCATATCCGCATGAAAGAGGCATACATTCCTAAGAATTCCTTTAGAACTCATGGCAACCACTATGAGTTTTTGGTCATGCCCTTTGGCTTGTGTAATGATACCTCCACTTTCCAAATCCTCATCTATCATGTCTTCCATCCTTTTATCTGTCATTTTGTCTTAGTTTTCTTTGATGATATCCTCATCTATAGAAAAACCTGGAAAGAACATCTTGCTCATGTGGATCGAGTTCTCCATCTACTTTCTCAGCACAAATTATTCCTGAAAAAATATAAATGTGCTTTTGGCGCCTCAGAAGTCGATTACTTGGGTCATCTTGTTGGAAAGTATGACATCAGGGTGGAACCTACGAAGATTGAATCTATGCAAGACTGGCCTCACCCAAAGACTCTCAAAATCTTGTGTGGATTTCTGGGCTTAACATGTTATTATCGCAAGTTTGTTAAGAATTATGGAAATATTGCGACACCTCTCACTGCACTCCTTAAAAAGAATTATTTCACTTGGACTCCAACAGCTGCTCAGGATTTTCAAACCTTGAAGATGGCCATGTGCACCACTCCAGTCCTGGCCCTTCCTTATTTCACAAATACCTTTGTCCTGGAATGTGATGCTTTAGGGAAAGGAATTGGCGTTTTCCTTATGCAAGAGGGTCGACCTTTGGCATTTACCAATAAACAACTGTCTAAACCAAAATTTGGGAAAATCAATCTATGAAAAGGAAATGTTGGCTATTCTTCATGTCGTTGAACTTTGATGTCCTTATCTATTGGGGCAATGCTTCCAAATTAAGATAGATCATCAAAGCCTAAATTATTTTTTGGAACAACGCATTTCCTCCCTTGAGAAACAAAAATGGGTGTCTAAGATATTTGGATATGATTATGAGATCATTTACAAGAAAGGCAAAGACAATGTGGTTGTGGATGAACTTTCCCAATAATATGAAGATGAAGGGTCCATTTTTTATCTCTCCTTCATTATACCAGATTGGCTCGAATTCGTTCACTGGGAATGGCTACAAGATCCCAAAAGTTTGCATCTGATACAAAAATTGCAGTCCAATTTTCCAGTTTCCCCAGGGTACTCTTGGCTGCATGATCAGCTTCGATACAAAGTCCATTTGTATTTAAGTAAGCAATCAAATCTTAAATCCATGGTACTTTCTGAGCTTCATGATACACCCACAGCTGAGCACTCCGGGATTACCAAAACCTATGACCAAGCACTTACAGTTCGAGAGGTTATTCTTCATACCCTCAAAGAGAATTTGCTCATGGCCCAGAATCGCATGAAGCAACAAGTAGATCAAGGTCACTCTGAACGTGAATTTGCAGAAGGGGATCAGGTGTTTCTTCGACTGCAACCTTACAAAAAAAATTCCCTTAAGTCTAACCATTGTCAGAAACTGGTGCCCAAATTTTATGGTCCTTATATAGTTCTCAAGCATGTGGGACAGGTGGCCTATCAGTTAGCTTTTCCCAGTCATTCTAAGCTACATCCAGTTTTTGATGTTTCTTTCTTAAAGAAGGTGATTGGAACTAAGTGCCAAACTCAAACAAACCTTCCCGATTTGGACGAAGAAGGAACCATTTGGCTACAACCACAAGCAGTTTTGGACCAGTGTGAGCGTCTCTTACATCAGCGAACCATCAAGGAAGTGTTAGTCCAGTGGAAAGATACAACCCCAACAGATGCCACTTGGGAACCAACTACCATTCTGTAGCAATTTCCACTTCTCAAGCCTTGAGGACAAGGCTATTTTTAATGGGGAGGACATGTTAGGGACCTAACCCCTCATGTAGGTAAAATAATATACTCTGATGTAATAAAGGTCAATATTAATAAGGCCTATCAATAAGGAAGAATAAGTCAAATGTAAGAAGACCTAATAGAAGATTTCTCTTCTAGAAGGATCTTCCTCTAGATGGTTCTTTTGATAGACATATTTAGTATAAATAGGAGTTGAGGGTATGAGAAATTTTAGTCTTGGATATTATTGTAATAGAGCTCTACTCTGGTGGAGGTTTCTCCCTCGAAGAGGCAAGTGAAGATTGGTCTCAATAATAAAAGTTCTCTTTCTAATGTTATTCTCGTATCATTTTGGTAATATTGTGGTGTTGTATTGGTTAAATTATTGTTCATCTTCCATTTGTAGCATTTTATTTCTGTTCTGCATATTTTTATATCCATAATATTACAAAAAAGAAGATTAATTGGTAGTAGCGACATCCCTTTTTAAATACAGATGATTCTCAAAATCAGAATACTTTTTGTGTTGAGACATTTTTTTGACCATCAATACTTGATAATCAAGGGAATTGGCAAGTTTTTGAAAATGATGAGAACATTGTGAATTTTTTAGCAGACCAGGAACCGACATCTTCTGATATCTCATAAGAAATCCAAAGCAATCAAAATGAGATTCATGATCTAAGTATTATTGTTTTCTCTAAGAATTATGTTAGTCTTGAAGCTCTTCTCACAAGGGATGATCAAACAAATACCATGGACCTAATTGAGGAATCATCCATTAAGAAAGTTCAAGATACAAAGAAAATAAACATCAGTACACTTGATGCCCCAAAATACATAAATCTTGGTACAAGTTGTACCACTGGAGGGATTGAATAATACACTCTTCTTTTCAAAGAGTTTCAATAAATTTATGCTTGGATTTATGATGATTTAAAGGAATATGACAAATATATCTTTTAGCATGTCATACCATTCAAACAGGGGTCAAAATTGTTTAAGAAAAAATTAAGAATGATAAATTCAAAATTAAATCCCTTAGTGAAAATGAAGTTAGAAAAATTGAAAAATGTTGGTAAAATATTTCCAATCAATCACTTAGAACGACTTTCAAATCCTTTGGTAGTAAAAAAAAAGAATGGAGAGATTTGTACTTGTGTTGAATTTAGAGATATCAACCGAGCAAATATGAAAGATAAGTATCCACTCCCAAACATGGAGATGTTATCGTAATAGGTCATGGATTTTGCATTAATGTCTATGATAGATGTATTCTCGAGGTACAATCAAGTTCTTGTGGATGAAGAAGAAGATTGTATTTGTTACACCATGGGGAACATATGCTTATGTTTGCATGCCATTTGGAATAAAGAATGTTCATGCAACTTTCCAAAGAGTAATGAATCATGCTTTTAATTATTTAATTGGGAAGTTTATGGCATATTATCAAGATGATTTAACAATTCATTCAAAATTAAGAGAAAGGAATTTCAAACACCTTAGACAAGTCTTTGAGCCTTGCAATATGTATGGCATATATTTGAATCCAAAAAAGTGTTTGTTTTCCATAGTAGAAGGAAAGATCTTGGGTCATATTGCGAGTACAAACAAAATATGCATTGATATAGAAATGATTAAGAAAATACATGACTTAAATCCTCCTACATCTCATAAAGGAGTACAATTTTTCTTTAGAAAGATAATTTTTGTACAAATATTTGTTCCAAACTATGCCATGATTATCAAGCCAATAAATAAGTTACTAAAGAAGGATACAAAATTTGAATGGACATTGTAAATTCAAAAGGATTTTTCAAAAATCAAACATGCAATCACTAATACTCATGTTCTTATTAGTCCTTATTTTGATAAGCATTTCATATTACATTAGCTTGCTTCAAAAGAGACTATTTCCTCCATCCTTACTTAGAAAAATGATAAAGGGGAAGAACTTCCAATCACTTTCATGAGAAAAATAATTGCACAACTATGAATTGAATTACTCCATGATTGAAAAGAAAGCCCTCTCTTTGGTCAAGGAAATAACTCATTTCAGGACCTACATTTTTTTAGCTCACATCATTTCCTATGTACCACACTCACCTATCAAAATATTTCTCAATGAACAAATCATAGAAGAGAGATGTGTCGGAAGATTGGTTGTTTTCATTGATGTCAACCCTAGTCATTGGTTTTGGACCGCAAGATTGATGAAGGTATTTGGACATAAAGGACAATGTACATGCAAAAAAAAAAACCCATGGATGGATAGTATACATCATGTTGTTTTCAATGGTATGTGGCATGTCACGTGGATCCTCATGGTTGAGGAGAAATGAATTTTTGAATATGAAAAAGTGAATTGAAGAAGGAAGTACATGTAGGCCCTATTGGCAACCAATCAACATTTTTTCATTTTCTTGTAAGCTGCCTACACCTATGTCTTGTGAACATCAAGTTTTTCGTCGCATAGACAAAACTTTCATTTCTTGAGACTTTTGCACATTTGTCTTCGCTAAGTCTTCACGAGTGTAAGCATGAAGATTTATCCTTTCGAGGTCACACTTCGATCATTATTTGAACTGCCAATATCTTTTGTGTCATTATGCATATTGCGCTTATCTTTTGTTGATTTTTACATGATCGGCAATATCCTTTGATCAGTTTTCATACTTCGATGGATTATATAACTCGGTTTTATTGAAGACATTTAGCCTTTGGATTCGCATTTTATGACTTGCCTGAACATTGATTCATTGAATTGCATGGGGGTCAAGATTTATCTTTTGTGATCCTTATTGTTGATCCTTGTTATAGCTCTTGGYGTATCAATTTTATGCTATATCAAGTTGACACCTTGGTTAAGYGTTTGATTGATGCATTGGCGAATACATGATTTTGGGGTGTTGAACTTCTTGTCGGATGTTTGAACATTATGGTATAACACTCGCACACATTGGTTTACTCATTGGGCATTCTTATGTCGATTGTGTGATTGGATTTGATTTGATTTTGCAATGCATTAGTATTTTGATTGACTTCTTATTTGGCCTACTCAACCTTTGGTTCATAAGATACATGGATATTCATGCATACCTTTTAATATAATGCCTATGGCTACTGTTGTAACTATTGGTATGCTGGTTACATATATCGAAACATTGGTTAAGCTATGGATATCGGTGGTTACATTGGCACATAGTTGCGTTTGGTATTGATTGCAATTCGATTCCCGGTAGATTAAAAAATTTGGTATAACATTGATTGCGCATGCACTTATCATTGTTTATTGGTCAACCAATTGATATAATTGTTGAGCTGTGTTATAGGGGATATTACAGCTGTAAACACCTGCCTCCTTACCAGAAATTAAGCTATTCCTTGCCACGCTCATGCTCGCTAATATGATGGTTTCCTTAGATT
>JASDQU010392554.1:0-10950 GCA_032191745.1 Picea mariana | reverse complement strand
TGAAGATCCACGTGACGTGCCACATACCACCGGAAAGAGAATGATGTATACTATCCATCCATGGGTGTTGTATCTACATGTGCATTTTCCTTCATGTCCAAATAACTTCATCAATCTTGTGGTCCAAAACCCATGACTAGGGTTGACATCAATGACAACAACCAATCTTCCAACACACTACGCAAGTTTGTTGTGTAAGTTCACTATGCAAATTATGGAAATTATTGTTTTTGTAGTCAACTTCAAACTCATTTTATGACCAAATGAAAATGAAGCTTTGAAATTTGAAAGACACTTTTTACAAGAACGAGTCCATTCACAAAAAACTCTCTCAATTTCTTAACATGTGTCATGGTTCTGAATATTCGAATGGATCTTTACAACATATTTTTCAGATTTAAAAATTTAATGATTTCTTGTTTTAGTAATTATATTTGGGCATGTATCTTGAGATGCTAGAGAGGAATTTTAGAAACCTTAAAGAGGATGTTTTCATGAATGATTCCATTCACAAAAACCTTTCTCAGTTTCTTCACGAGTGTTGTGGTTTGGAAGATTCAAATGGATCTTTACAACCTATTTTTCATATTTAAACATTTAATGATTTCTTGTTTTAGTCATTAGCTTTGGGCGCTGATCCCAATACACCAGAGAGGAATTTTGTAAAACTGAAAGAGGATTTTTTTAGTAAATATCCCATTAACAAAACCCTTTCTCCGTTTTGTAACCTATATCATGATTCAAGAGATATTATGTTATGTTTGACCCTTATTGTCTAGAAAATTGATTCATATTTCCTAGAAGGCAGTTCTAAACGTGTTGCTATAATTTTGTAACCAGATCCATCTTTGGGAAGGATTTGACCTAGAAATATTTATCTTGGGGAAGATTATTTTCTATATATATTTGTAATTTTAATTGACTAAGTGTTTGGCAGAAACATAGAGGAGATTTATTTTGAGCATTTTGTAATTTTTCTGAATTTTAATGAAATATTAGTGCAGAAGTACAGTGCTATTCATACCAGAGATTCTTCTGGTGGTGATATGAAGTGCGTGTTTCCCTCTCATGTATGTATTTCCTTTGTTGTTTTCTCATTTCATCTACAACCTTAATATACCTAAATTGGAAAGCTAATGGTCTGAAATTAGTATGATATTGATGCTTTAGATTCAAGCAATTTAATTATTGTTATCTCTTATTAACTCAATCAAAATTCAACTCAGTTGGTGCTTTGAATTTGGTTAATTGTTTTCTATTTTGTCCATCCTAAAACAACAATATTTAAACTAAAATATTATCACCTATGTAGCCTCTGCTTATGTTGACACTTGAATCTATTAAGACCGAAACGACAACCTCACAGTGATGTAAACCTCCCTGCATTTTTATAGAGGTGGTACTTATGTTTAATATTTTCTTGGGACTGTAAGTTTTCAGAATATGGGAATTTGCATATTTTTGTCGTGATAATCAAATAAATACAAATATTGCAAGAAAAATAAAAGGAAAATGTTTTGTTTTCTATTTAGATAAAATTTCCAAGAAATGACCAAGAATCACACACTTCATACATTTAAAGAAGATAAGAAAAATTTCCTCACATCCATCATAGTTAAAATAAATATTTTTGATCACATAAAATAAAAAGAAGATGATCTGCATGCATAAGAGAAATTTAACAGAGTGCAGTTCAAATAGAGATAATGATGTATCAATCACAAATAATTTATATTCAAAGCTCAGCATTACAAAGCATAGTGAAAATTGATCCCAAAATAGATATCTTCAAATTTCTAAAAAATATATAGTATGTTACATATTCTTTGAAATTTAAAATGCGTTTTTCCTAAGGACTGGGATTGGAGCTCCTGGGAACCATAAAGAAAATACACATAAGAATTAAGCTTGTAGAAGGAATATTGATTGGCGATAAAAGAATATAAATACTTGGAAAGAGGAAAAGAGAAGTTATCATACTTTGGTTAAACAATTCTAGTCAAAGAAGAAGAGTAACTGGATGAACAAACTAATAAAGAAAGAAATATGTGATCAACATAAACTTACTATGATGGTATCTCGTGTCTTTACTTGCTTGTTGGTGTCCTTTTAATGTCTTCATTAATGATTACAATAACCATATCAATTGTTTCTTGCCCCTCATCAGCCAATTTGTTGATTTTTTTCTTGAACCATTCTTCAATATAATTTTTCATTGGTGCCACGTTTATATCATGTCAGATTTTGAAGTTGAATAATTCACCCTCCAAGTCCATTAAATCAAGAGAAAAACCATGTAATGATTCTTCAATATCTTTATTCTTCAAAGAGTAGTCCACTAGCCAATTTTCTATGTTGTCTTCATTATATTCAAGTATACCATAAAAATTTTCAACTGATAACCCTTTAAAAATCTCAACTTGTTCGTCAAACTGTTGTTTTGTTAGGGACATTTAGTTGATGATTAATTTGAGGTATTGTAGTTCGTTATTACTTCAGGCTAGGTCTATATCTCTGAACCTCTTGAACAATTCTTCCCTCTTTGATATAGCTTGGTTGGTATTGTACTTTGTTATTACTTTAGTCTAGATCTATCTCTATGAGCTTCTTGAAAAATTCTTCCCTCTTTGATATAGCTTGGCTGCATGCTTGGACGATATTATACAAATTTTTAATATTTTCCTTCCATCACGTGTTCAACTTATTTATCTCACTCGGGAAGGGCATATCCTCCTCTATTCTCCTAAGTTCCTTCATTTTGGATACTTTTCTTCCAAAGGGTAATACAACAACAACGTAAAAACATTCTTCATTTTTTAGGTCGAGTTGCAAATATTAATGGAAGGCATGTTCCCTCAAGCCAAAAGAAACAATGTTTTTCTAAACTTCCCATGCCTCTGTGATCAATGGCATTCTTTTCTTAATATTTTTTTCCATGTAGCTCTTGGTTGATGTAAGTAGGCTTGAAGTTACTTTTAATTTAACAATGGGTGTGGTGGGTATGACTGGTGACAAAGGACTGCAAAGACGTGGAAGAGGCATTAAAGTGTCTTCCAGTTCCTTGATCATTTCTTTCAACTTCATGTTTTTTGCTTCTAAACCACCAATGGAATCATCCAAAGCATCTATGGCTTCTCTATGAATTATGGAAATTTGGGAAGGCCGCAAATCCTTTAGGTCAACCTCTGAATGAGATTTTTGTTTCTTATTTTTCATATCACATTTTTCAATAATCAACTTCTTAGACACCTTGTCGAATACCATTCTTTGGAAAGTGAACAACTCTTATTCACTGAAATTCTCATTCTCAATGATTTCTAATGATGAATTTTGATGGGCCATGTTACCTGACTGGTCAATTGTGGGAAACAAATTCTTGATATTTGCCTCGAGCTCCATGTCTTCAAGAGAGAAGTCAGTGATGTCATTTTCTATGCGATGGTATTCTTCGTCTTGCACAACATTATTCCTCTTATTTCTAAGAGGAAGCTTGTGTGAGCTCTCTATTTTTCCTGGAGGGGGATTCTTTTCTCCTCCGCCACTTGAACTATTGTTGGTAACTTTACTAGTTGGGTGGGTTGTCGGAACACTTCTCCGAGATGTGTTGTTTTTAGGGGTAACAAATGGAGACTAGGCACTCTTCTCACTGGGACCCTTTCCTTTTTTCTTGTAAAACGCATTAGTACTAAGTATTGTTTCCAAGTCATTAATGTTGTGAGAAGGAGCTACTAAGTTGTTATCTTCTTCTTCAATCAAATAGTATGAATGAATGATTTGTTGAATCCTACTGACATCATATGTTCTAGTGAAATTTGTTAGGGTCAAACCCCTTTATCCTTTCAGAATACTACAGATTTACATTGTGGAATTTATTCACAAACTCATCAATTTTGTTTATATTCCTGAATATAAAGCATCCAGTTTTCCAAGGCAAGGGTATGAATTTATTTTTCCATTTCTCGTGGAAAAAGTGTAGCCATAAATTATATTTCCTTGCTACTTGCGTGATAAACAATTTATCAGATACATGGTATGGAAGAAAAGAGGGATTCTCCTTGGAACAAAAGATCTTGATAACACTGTGATTTTCCATCTTCTCTAAGGTCCCGTTTTTTACCAAGAATTTATTTGCATGGTCTGATATCATGGGGGTATTTTTACCAAACAATAGTACCTTAAAGAATCAAACGAAATCATTGTAAACCTCATAAAAATGAAAAGAAATCTTGTATATCCACAATGCTTGATAACAGAAGGTGACTAGATCAAATTCGTAGTTCATTCTCTTACATATAGTCAATTTTTGAAATTGACAACAATATTATATCGGAAATACCAAATAAGAAGCCATAAATAATTTCTTGTCTCTTTTGTAATGTGACAATTGCGAGGATATTTCAATGTAAATAAGTTTTCCTCAATTGAAAATAGCTTTCTCTTTAACTGTAAAATATAAAATATAAATAATCATGTGGGAAATGGTGGCGGTGCTTTATTTGCCTGTCATCCTACTAAACAACCAAGTGATTTATCGAAAGGGGTTTTTAAACAAGTTGACCTGAATCCTAGTTATGTCTTCTGGGACAATTGCAGGATTCTACAAATAATCAGGAAAGAGGTCTGGGACATTGTCATATTTTTTTAGAAAATGTAATCCTCTCTCTTAAAGGTAAGAGTTGAGTAATGGAGCTTCAACAGATTATGAAACACTTTCCATGAAAGAGATATGGGTGAACAATCCCGGAGTTGTATGATTCGTTGACTCGGTACATATTTTTCAACTCACCATGCAACTAGTTCTTTGCAGTCAAATACATTAGGGGCACACCTTGTGAGAGAAATTTTAGAAGTCCATATTATACATTTTTGTGCAAGAGGTGATGTGTAATATGAGTATGCTCTAGACCATTGAAAGTTTTGGTCTTCATGACCAAAGATGTTCAAAGTATCATGAAAGAACTGTTGTCTAATCACTGTTGCCATAATTTGACGAGAGTGTTCTTTCGACTGGATAATAACTTGTAATCAAACCTTTCTGAGATATTAAAATAATATAACCCTTGGAAAATAATGCTTTAATGTGATTTAATGAAAAATATTCTCAATTCCTTCACTTATTCATGACTATATTTATGGAGCCTTCATGATTAGTTGTTATCATTAAACCATACTAAATGCATATTGGGAAAAGCATAAGGATGGTGGGAATGGGCTAAAGCAATTTGAATTTGGGGTTTTCTGTCAACTCTCCAACCCATGGTTGCAAACGATTGAAAATAGGCTAAGTATTGCATTACGATCAGTCGAACTTGGACATAAGAGATAAATAATTAGGGGCTTGGTACCCGTGAAACCTTTGATGGTCATAATGTAGATCACGATTCTTTAGGTGAAAAATGGATATTGTGGAACTTGGAATATGAAACCTTGAACCCGTGAACTCGTGATTGCGAGAATGTTTAAGTATATTATAACAAAATGGTTGTTCGAACTCATGATACAGGAACATAGATGGAGGTGAAGAATCGCGAGCTCACCAACTTGTGAACCTGTCATTTTTGAAAAAAAAACAAGTATTGTAACTAAAAAGGGAAATGAGAGGGGAGAAAATAAAAAGGGGAAATGAGAGTAGGTATAGAAGAGGGAAAAAAATGTAAGGAAGAAGTTGGGAAAATAGAAAGGGGAGGGAAATTTTGGAAGAGGGAATTGATCTCAACAACTGGCTCGAAATGTGGCATGATAACCCCATGTGGGTTGTCAATAATCCATAATATTTATGAACAGGTGCTTCCATCCATTGGGATATGGAGTCAAGGTAATAATATACAAAATGAAAAATAAAATTTATGTACAAGGAAAATGAGAATTTTTTAGGTGAAGAAACCTTTTAAATGTTTCTTGTTGATGGGAAGCATTGATATTTTACCCTTAATGTCCTTGAGAATATAATAATTAAAACCCAAGATCTTATTGATGATGTATGGTCCAATCTAGAGTGATTCGAGCTTTGTATGCATCAATGTATTCTCCTTGGATTTGTTCCAAAGTAACACCAATTCTCCCTTCTGAAAATCGTTTATAGTTGCATTCTCATCAAAATATGTTTTAATACTTTGTTGTCTCTGATAAGTTCTATTCAAGTCTTTACTCCGTTCTTCCTTAAATTTCAACAACTGATTGATCCTCCTTTGGATATGTTAGTTGTTTTTTGCATCTTGTGTACTAACCATAAAATTCAAAGCAATGAGTTTGAGGTTGATTGCAATTTTTCCTTCTTTCCTGTAAACCAATGTATATAGAGACATCAAAATTCTATCTTTTGGAGTCGTTCTGCTCGCCCACAACACACCAATAAAATTTAAGTTTCAATTTCTTTCCTTCTTGTCAATAGTTTTTTTCAAAATATGAATGATTGTCTTATTTGTGGATTCTGTAAGACCATTTCCTTGTGGATAATAGTTTGATGATCTCCCCACAATAATTCCATATTCTCCACAGAATTTTGTAAATTTTGAACCAATGAAAATCGAACCATGATCAGTGAAAAATTTGTTTGGGACATCAAATCTTAACAAAATATTATATTTAAGGAACTTAATTAACTCTTCATAATCATCCTTTTTTAATTCCATTTCTTTTGGCCATTTCGTAAAACAATATGTAGCGGTAAGAATGTACATATGTACCTTTCTTTAATTGTTATTTATTGGCCTGACAACATCAAGTCTCCATTGGGAGAATGGTTGTTCAACAATTATAGGTTGTAATGGCATCACAGATCTCTTCATTTTCCCTAAAAATTGCTGGCAAGATACACACTTCCTTATTGTGGCATATGAGTCTCTAGAAATTGATGGAAAATTAAATCCATCTCTTACTATATTATGGAAGGTAGTCATAGGTGAAAAATTCGCACCACATATCCCTTCATGGAATTCCCTCATTAGTTCTTGGGATTTGTTTTCATCAACACATTTCAGTAATACACCATCATAGTTCCTTCTTAACAATATATCAACAATCAATACATATTGATTTTATTTCATCTTCAATGTTCTTCTCTCTTTAGGGATCATGGTAACTGGAAACTACTCAGACCTCAAATATAATACAATGTCTCCATACCATTCTAAATCGACCAATGGTTCTCCTACTGAAATTGAAATCATTCCATCCATAGAATTACTATTTATGATGATCTTACATAAACCTTGTCCTTTTACATCCTTTAAGGGTTTAATCTCGATATCATATTCTTGGATCTTTTCCAGCCAGTTAACCCATTTTCCTTCTCTCAATGGTTGATTCAAAAGAATCTTCACTAGCGAGGATGGGACATAAGAGATGACATGAGAATTCATTATGTACATCTGAAAATGCGCCACGGCTTTCACAAGAGCCATGGATTGCTTTTCTAGTTATGAATACCTCAATTCATAATCGTGAATGGTTTTTCTCATGAAATTGATTGGGGTTTATTTACCCTTGGTATTCCTCAGAGTAAGGACAGATGCAACAATTGTTTCTGTAGCAAATGAATAAATGATGAGATCCCTTTGAAAATATGGGCTAAGGAGAAATGGATATGTGGTGATTTATCTTTTGATTAAACTGAAATATTCTTGTGTACTTGGTGTCCATTCAAACCTTTGGTCCTTTTTCAACAATAGATTGATCAAATTCACAATAATTTCATAATCAAGAAAAACTCTTCGCACAAATTTGATCTTACCAAAGAACGATTGAAAGACTTCCTTAAATGATGGGGGGTTGAGATCATTTATAGCTTTAACTCTTTATGGATCTATGTAAATCCCTTCCCGCACACAATACGACCCAATAATTTTCCTTGAGTTACAACAAATAAACATTTCTTTGGATTTAGTGAAACACCATATAATCTGCATATGTCAAAAAATTTCTTTAAGTGATGAATGTGATCACCCCTTCTTTTTAAATGCGCTTTCAAGTCATCTTGATAATATTCCATGAATTTTCCTATCAACCCATTGGAATAATGATCCATGGCCCTTTGAAATGTGGTTCCTTCATTCTTCAAACCAAAGGGCATCCTAGCATATGAATATATCTCCCAAGTTGTTATGAATGTTGTCTTTGCTCTGTGTTCCTTAGAAACAAAGACTTGATTATATCCAGAAAAACACCCAACATGGACATACAAGATAATCTCATGACTTACTAGAGAAGAAACTCCGTGTTAGGTAAATGATAGTTATATTTTACGCTTGCTTTGTTAATATCCATGAAATCCAAAGAGATATGGATTTACCTGGTCTTGTTTCTTACTATCAAAGGGTTTGAAATCCAATCTGAGTGTCTAATGGGATATATTATTCTGTCCTTATTTAATTTCTCCAATTCAACGTTTACCAAAGGTTTTTATTGGACACACCTACCACACTTAGAGGGGGGGGTGAATGAGTATGGAGATGTTTTTCCCAAAACTTCCCTCTTACACCAAAACTCAATAGTTAGCAATCACCATTAACACATTAATCATTGTTGTCATTTATATCCAGTTAGATGTGAACACATATCAACAACATATATCAAAAATATATCATCAATAAGTCATCACCACAAGGAACATAAAGAACAAAAGATATATGTACAATTTTATTTTTATTACAGACTACAATCCTTGGGGTTTTTCAGCAACAACTAAATAGAGTACAACTCTACAAGAGAACCATATCTATAATGCAAGACTCAACTTACATCCTCAACACCAATTGATATGAGGAAAAAATCCTCAATAGATGTCAATCTGCAATAGGTACGCGACCTGTTGGTAGTGCAACATGCGTATGTACGTGCCCTACCAGTAGTACATCCTGTGTGTATACGTGCCTAATAAGTACTACAACCTATGTATACCTTCTGATCTATTAGGGTTTATCATTTTCATCACATAATCAGATCCTCTGCAACCTACAATCATATTCTATTATGTCTCTCACTGTCCAATCTGACCCACAACCATTCACAATGCATCCAAGCTATCCAATAGCTTACTCATGCTCCACAACCAACCAATATGAATGCTAAATCAATCATGCATAAGAAACTAGGATACCATAGCAATCATATCACTACTGAATCACATGAGTACTACTCACTCCATCAACTAGCATAAATCACATCATAGCATCCATACCAAGAATGCCCTAAGCATTCACAATACAACCAGAAATAGTATCCATCAAGATAATAATGTAACCGTACCATAGTCTTCAGTAATAGATTTGAGCCCATATAATGCAGATCTGGAATCCTGCTTCAGTTTTCAACAATCAGTCATAAGCTCAAACACAAATCTCCATGATTTTATCCACTGTACATGCCCTGTCCTCATACAACCTGTGTATGTACGCGGCCTAGCCCATTATATCCCGTGTATACCTTAGAAACTAGGGTTTTTTAAGCTCTGAGACTTTTGTCATCAATATTTATAATATTGCTGAAACTTTGATGCATCCATGAGATCCTACTCATGCTCTCTTTCTCGCAATAGATCTTCAATCATGCTCAAGAGATCCACACCAAAAATGATCTCACAAGAAGCTCTCCATCAATACTCCAAAATATATTCTCACAAGAAGCTCTCCATTGATCCACTGAAAGGATGTATTACAAGATTCCATTGTTATCATATTTATACTTTCATCCTCTAGGCCACTTAACCCATTTCTAGGTCACTTAACCTATTCTCCTTATTTTAGGGTTAACCAGTGTCCATAAATATAAATTTCTCCAATACTTTATCATTTAAATATTCCTTCTTGATTTTGTCACCTTACTTTATCATTTCTTGATTTTTCCACTTCTCTTTATTATTTAAATAATCCACCCTGACTTTGTCACTTTACTTTATCATTTAAATAATGATTTCTTTTTTCAAAGTACTTTTACTTTTTTGGCCTTTTGGGGCTTCAAGCCAACATGTGAGGGTCCTCCAACTTCGTAAAGCCATAACTCTCAAACCGTGAGGAGTTATGTGACATTCCACATACCACAGAAAATGGCATGACAAGTACTCTCCATCTAGGATAGTTTCACCAACAACTTCATTGATATTCATCTCATTATTCCACATACAAGTATGGGTCCTCAAATCATTCTTCTAGGATAACTCAATCCGAAAAGTGTCTTCCCATGAGGGATTTCACCACAAGGGAACCACTTTGGAGTTCATCCATTTGTACATTTTGTCAACCATGATAGGACTATAATGATTGATATTTTCATCAACCCACCACTACATCATATATATCAACTATTCATCATCAATGAAAACTCAATGATCCATCTTCATCTATGCATTATCATCAAGGACAATACATATTAAACTATAACAATCATTCATTTGGAATCAATCAATCACTTGACATCAATTAATGAAATCAATCAATCACACCTTTGGCATCAATGACAACATGATCCAACAATGTCCCCCTTGGCATTGATGGAAATACCAACTTTGATGTCAACACCAATTACCAATTATTGATGTCAACATGTAGATAAGGCATGCTCTACATCAATAGTCAATGTGACTATCTCTCCCAAATGTGACTATCTCTCCCAATCAATAATCATCAATCAAATCAATGTGACTATCTCTCCCAATCAATAATCATCAATCACATCAATGTGACTGTCTCTCCCCTTTGACATCAATGGAAAAGGGCCATTCTCCTCTTGGGGTTTCTCCCCCTGCTTGAAATTTCCTTGGGGTTTCTCCCCATGTCTGAGTGCCTTTGATATTCCTCTGAATAATCTCTCCCCTTTTGAACAAGGGATATCACTATGATGTAATGTTGAAGATACATCGAACATACTCCCCCTGTGACCATTTCTCCCCTTGGAATTATGCTTTTGTGCTCTTTCTTTAAATATAGGGCTCTTTTCTAGGTATGCATCTGATAA
>JASDQU010392552.1:0-10386 GCA_032191745.1 Picea mariana | reverse complement strand
TTGCAACATCCTTTTGATATCAAGAAAAATTCTTCAGACTATGCTATGGGCACCGTTCTCACTCAGCACGGCCACCCCGTGGCCTATCATAGTGAGACATTGTCAGATACTGTCCATAAGTACCCTACTTACGACAAAGAAATGTGCTCCATTGTGCAAGCATGCCGCCAGTGGAGACATTACATTCTTGGGAAGGAGAGAGTCATCCACACTGATCATAAGCCACTGTAGTTCATGCAGACACATGGAAAATTGCAGAATGACCGCCATCAAAAGTGGTCCACATACTTGCAACAATTCCACCTCAACATCAAGTATAAAACAAGAAGCACCAATCGCGTTTCTGATTGCCTCAGTAAACCGCCAGTCACAACACTCACCACGGTGCTAGACTCTTGTGGCCATGATACATCTGGATGGCCCCAACTCTATGAGACAGACCCTGACTTCACCACCACCTACCAAATGTTGGGTGAAAATGCAGTTTTCGATAATTTCCATCTTCAGGATGGGTTGTTGTGTTGTCTAGGCCATATCTGTGTTCCATCACGTGAGTGAGAGAAGTTGATCTAGGAAGCCCACTATAGTTGGGTGGCAAGACACTTTGGGGTTGAAAAGAGAGTGGTGACGCTACAAAAACATTTCTACTGGCCGAAACTTCGACATGAGGTCAACAAGTATATCAGGTCCTGCACTGCCTGCGCTATTGCCAAAATGACCACTAAGATACAGGGCCTGTACACCCCTCTTCCTACTCCTGATAGGCCATGGGAATCCATCTCAATGGACTACATGTCAGGCCTCCCGTCCACCAAGTGGGGAAATGACTGTGTTTTTGTGGTTGTTGATCACTTTTCTAAGATGGCGATTCTGGTTGCCTGCAAGAAGAGCATCATAGTAGAGGCCACTGCCAAGCTATTCTTTGAACGAGTCTGGGTACATTTTGGAATCCCACAAACCATTGTCTCAGATCGGGATAGTCGATTTCTCATCACATTCTGGTCAAGCCTCTGGTCACTGCTGGACACCAAGCTCACCAAATCCACGACCTTTCACCCCCAGACAGATGGCCAAACTGAGGTTGTAAATCGAATGATTGTGTATATCCTTCGCATGTATAATTCAAAGCACCCACGCACATGGGATGAGAGCCTTCCCTATGTCCAACATAGCTACAACTGAGCCCTGCATATCTCAACCGACCACAACCCCTTTCAAGTGGGGTTGGGATTCCAACCATTGGGACCCATAGATATTGCACTTCCCCTTGTGGTCACCTCGACCGGCTCATCTCCTGCTCCAACTGAAGCTAACAAAGCCACCCGGTTCATTGAGCAGATCCAACACATCTACCAACAGTTTTAGGATATCCTACAGAAGTCCAATGACAAGTACAAACAACACCATGATCAACATCATGTGCCGCATAAGTTTCAGGTGGCACTTGCAGAAAGAACGCCTTACAGGACCCCATTGGAAGCTTCTCCCACTCCGTTATGGGATGTAAACTATCACCAAGTCCATGGGGGATAATGATTTTGAGCTCAACATTCCTCCTTTCCTTGGTCTGCACCCAATGTTTAACGTGGATTTCCTTTGCCCTTATTTCCCACCATTATTGGACACCTCAGAAGTAGCAGAACAACTGACACCAACAGAGTTCAACCCCGACTGCCTACAATAGGAATCCAATGATCAGATTGTGGATAGACAGATCAAGGACACTCGACAACAACGGATCCAACTTTATCAAGTCGTCAAAGCAGGGAAACTCTTGCACCAAGGCAAGTGGCTCACCCAGGGCCAAATCCAACAAAAATTTCCTCATCTGATGGGGGACCTCAACGTAATGGAGACCATTGCTTCCTAAGGAGGGAGGATTGATCCATATGGATATCGGTGGCTTCCCACCTTTTCCAACTAGCTCAAAATAGTTTTCTGACAATTTTGGCAATTTACTATTTTTTGCAGTTTTAACTTCCGGGGCCATTTTGAGGGCCTAAATGAAGGTTTTTCAGGATTGATCTCCTCAATGATAGTTGAAGGATATATTTATCCCCCAAAATGAATATCCTCGACGATACCTTTCCAATGGGCTATCACACACCTAAAACGAAGATCGTATGCAAAAGTTATGACCCCGGGAAGTTGATGTACTAACTTACCCAAACGGGGCCCACATGACTTTTGGCGCTTCATCTCATAGGGTTAGGTTTTTGGATGTATAGGGTTTTTGGAATTCTTTCTTATTGTAAAAATGCCTTCAAAGCCTCATTTTAACCTTCTTCTTGCGAATGCACGCTGCCGTCACATCTCTTCTCAGAGATAAGCCGCCACCATTCCAGCAAGCTTGTTTCCGCTACATTTTACAGTTCCAGCTTATTTCGTTATTGAATAGAAAACCAGTTTTACTGTATCTCTTTTATTTTGTGTTAAGCACCTGTTAATAATATGTATTCATTTCATTCTGCTCATAAAATCCAAATTAGTGGTATCAAACCGATCTGCTCCTTGTCGTCTTAATGCATGTCCCCAACAAGGTCAAAGTACAAAGAGTTGGGTCTCGAGCTTGTTTATCTTGAGGAAAGAAGCTCTAGCACATCCAAGTGACATCCCATGGCAGGAGAAAATAAATATTATAGGACAAGAGATCCTTTCAAACTGTTGATTGAGGAATCCATCACGCAAGAGAGGAACGAGATGATGGATAGTTTTGCGCAAATCCTTCAGCGGCTACCAACAGGCGACACATCTTCTTCAAACGGAGGCACCTCCCCCTTCAAGGTACAAATAAACTTTGATATTCCTATATTTGAAGGTCAGATAGACGCAGATGCTGTAGACAAGTGGTTGAATCTACAAGAAGGGTATTTTTCTGTCCATAACTTTTCGAATAAAGAAAATATTACTTTTGCGCTCCTCAAAGTTGTTCCCCATGTCAAATATTGGTGGGAAACTTTTTGTGAGAAAAAGGAAACGGAGGAAACCGCATTATTCTCAGTCAAAGCCACCTGGGAATCCTTCAGGGATGCTATTAAGGAACAATACTACCCTGCTGGAAGTTATGATGACCTGTATACCAAATGGACCACACCACAGCAAGAAAGAGACCAAGCAGTGCCAGATTTCACAAATATCTTCCATACCTTGCTTACCAAGTTGGGTATCAAAGATTCAGAGCGACATTTGGTGCTCAAGTATCATGGTGCTTTGCATAGATACATCCAGATCGAAATGGAATTTCTGGACATCTCATCCTTGGGCGTGGCCTACCGATATGCTGTCAAAATCGAGCAGAAGGGCAAAGCAAAGATGGACAGTATCAGGACAACCAGTCCAAGCCGCAAGCAAAGAAGGACACCGAAAAGACAAAGAAAGATACCGGGAAGTGGTGCAACTTCCATAAGAGCCCTTGGCATAAGACTGCTGACTGTCGCTCAAAGCAGTCGCTGGTGGATGAAGTGAAAGCCTCTAAATCAGATGCAGATTATGACTTTGAGCCATAACCAGAAAGGGTAAGACGAATCATTGACACGGAACCCAGTGCCACCGTTGCTACCACCAAGCTCCAACATGGTGAACCAGATGAGCCAGAAGAAGGAGAGTGCCTCTTCCATTCACAGATGTGGGTAAAAGGCACCCCACTACACTTCATCGTTGAGAGCGGTAGCCAGAAGAACCTCATCTCAGCAAAGGTCGTCAAGTGGCTAGCCCTGCCAACAACACCGCACCCACAACCGTACACCATGGGATGGCTCCGCCAAGGAAGCGATCTCCGCGTCAGCCAACAATGCCGACTTTCATACCGCATCAAGCCCTTCAAAGACAAGGTATTGTGTGATGTTGCTCCTCTCAAAGTTTGTGATGTTCTTTTGGGCCAACCTTATATATGGAAACCTCATGTTGTATATGAGTCTAGGCCTCGTAGTGTTATTATTACTTTGAACATGAAATTGTACAGGATACCCGAGGAAGTCCCACCTAGTGTTGTTTCCTTGATATCTTCTAAGCAATGTAGGAAGGTCATCTCTCAGATGGGGAAGTTTGTCTTCTTCATGATTCGCTCTCAGAATAAGTGAAAGATCACAGCCACATCCAGGGTCTCTGTGTCTGACCTCTCCACACAACAGAAGCAAGTATATAAGGTCATGGAAGAATACTCAGATATATTCTCCTCACCTACAGGGGTACCTCTGCACTGCCAGGTCAAGCACCCTATCGATCTGATCCCTGGCACATCGCTACCCATTGGGCCAGTCTATCATCGCTCTTTGTTAGAGAATGAGGAGATCAAGTGACAGATCCAAGAACTGCTCCACAAGGGGCACATCCACCCTATATCATCACCTTGTGGGAGCCCAATCATGCTGGTACAAAAGAAATATGGAACCTGGTGACTCTGTATTGATTATCGGGCTCTGAATAAAATCACAGTCAGAAACCGATACCCAATTCCCTGAATTGATGACCTCCTTGATCAACTCACGAGGGCCAAATACTTTAATAAGATTGATCTAAAGTCTGGCTACTACCAGGTCCCGATAGAAAAAACAGATGTATGGAAGACCGCCTTCAAGTCAAAGGAAGGCCTTTTTGAATGGTTGGTCATGCCCTTTGGTTTGAAAAATGCTCCAACCACTTTCATGAGGATGATGGACAATATCCTGCGTCCATTCACTGATACTTTTGTAGTGGTGTATTTGGATGACATTCTAATTTACAACAATACTTGGGCCGGACACTTGCAACATATTCAGCAGATTCTGCACACCCTGCGACAACACAAACTATACGCCAACTTGGAAAAATGCTCCTTCGGCATGGACAGGGTCCATTATCTGGGCTATATCATTGATCAACATGGTGTACATGTGGATCCAACCAAGATCCAAGTCATCTGTGACTGGCTAGCTCCAACAACACTCACTGAGCTTCAGATCTTCTTGGGCCTTTCCAATTTCTACCGCAGGTTCGTTTTGGGTTTCTCCCATATTGCATGGGCCCTCAGCCATATAAACATGGGTGGTGGTAAGGATAAATTTGTGTGGGGCCGGTCCCAACAACAAGCGTTCGATGATTTGAAGAAGCACTTGTGCTCAGCCCCAGTAATTTCACTACCAAACCTGTAACATCCTTTTGAGATCGAGACATATGCTTTAGACTATGCTGTGGGCACCGTTCTCACTCAGCACGGCCACCCCGTGGCCTATCATAGGGAGACACTATCAGATACTGTCCGTAAGTACCCTACTTACGACAAAGAAATGTGCTCCATTGTGCAAGCATGCCGCTAGTGGAGACATTACATTCTTGGGAAGGAGACAGTCATCCACACTGATCATAAGCCACTGCAGTTCATGCAGACATAGGGAAAATTGCAGAATGACTGCCATCAAAAGTGATCCACATACTTGCAACAATTCCACCTCAACATCAAGTATAAAACAGGAAGCATCAATCGCGTTGATGATTGCCTCAGTAGATTTCCAGTCGCAGCACTCACCACAGTGCTAGACTCTTACGTCCATGAGACATCTGGATGGCCCTAACTCTATGAGACAGACCCTGACTTCGCCACCACGTACCAAATGTTGGGTGCAAACGCAGTTTTCGACAATATCCATCTTCAGGATGGGTTGTTGTGTCGTCTGGACTATATCTGTGTTCCATCAAGTGAGCGAGTGAAGCTGATCTGTGAAGCCCACTACAGTCGGGTGGCAGGACACTTCGGGGTTGAAAAGACAGTGGCGATGCTACAAAAAAATTTCTACTGTCCGAATATTCAAGAGGAGGTCAACAAGTATATCAGGTCCTGCACTGCCTGCACTATTTCAAAACCAACCACTAAGAAATAGGGCATGTACACCCCTCTTCCTACTTCTGACAGGCCATGGGAATCCATCTCAATGGACTACATGTCGAGCCTTCCATCCACCAAGCGGGGAAATGACTGTGTTTTTGTGGTTGTTGATCGCTTTTCTAAGATGGCGATTATGGTTGCCTGCAAGAAGAGTATCACAACAGAGGCCACTGCCAAGCTCTTCTTTGAACGAGTCTGGGTACATTTTGGAATCCCACAAACCATTATCTCAGATCGAGATAGTCGATTTCTCACCACATTCTGGTCGAGCCTTTGGTCACTGCTAGAAACCAAGCTCACCAAATCCATGGCCTTCCACCCCCAGACAGATGGCCAAACCGAGGTTATAAATCGAATGATTGTGTATATTTTTTGCATGTATAATTCAAAGCACCCTTGCACATGGGATGAGAGCCTTCCCTATGTCCAACATAGCTACAACTGAGCCCTGCATAGCTCAACCAGCCACAACCCCTTTCAAGTGGGGTTGGGATTCCAACCATTGGGACCCATAGATATTGCACTTCACCTTGTGGTCACCTCGATTGACTCATCTCCTGCTCCAACTGAAGCTGACAAAGCCACCCGATTCATTGAGCAGATCTAACACATCTGCCAATAATTTCAGGATATCCTACAAAAGTCCAATGACAAGTAAAAACAATGCCATGATCAACATCAGGTGCCTCATAAGTTTCAGGTGGGAGACAAAGTTTGGTTGCACTTGTAGAAAGAACGCCTTACAAGACCCCATCGAAAGCTTCACCCACTCCGTTATGGGCTGTACACTATCACCAAGGCTGTGGGGGAAAAACCAGTTTTACTGTATCTCTGTTATTTCGTGTTAAGAACCTATTAATAATCTGTATTCATTTCGTTCTGCTCATAAAATCTGGATCAATGGTATTAGAGATACAGTAAAACTGTTTTTCTATTCAATAACGAAATAAGCTGAAATTGTAAAATGCAGTGGAAACAAGCTTGCTGGAATGGTGGAAACTTATCTTTGAGAAGAGATGCGACGGTAGTGCGCATTCAAAAGAAGAAGGCTACAATGAGGCTCTGAAGGCATTTTTACAATAATAAATAGTGCCCAAAACCCTATACATCCAAAAACCTAACCCTAGGAGATGAAGTGCCAAAAGTCATGTGGGCCTCGTTTGGGTAAGTTACTACATCAATTTCCCGGGGTCGTAACTTTTGCATACGATGTTCATTTTAGGCGTGTGATAGACTATTGGAAAGGTATCATTGAGGAGATTCATTTTGGTCGCTCAATCATTTCTTTTTCTATCATTGATGAGCTCGATCTAGAAAAACTTTCATTTAGGCCCTCAAAATGGCCCCGGAAGTTAAAACTGCTAAAAATAGTAAATTGCCAAAATTGTCAGAAAACTATTTTGAGCCCGTTGGAAAAGGTGGGTGGCCATAGAAATCCATATATATCACTTGGCACTCAAATAGAAAGGCTCATTCATATGTTAGTTCCTATAGATTCACTTAAAGTGAAGGAGAGAGCAATGTGACCCTTCATTATCTCCCACATGGTCCCCTCCTTCAAGAGAAACTTAAAAAAATCATTGGAGTATGGTGATGGTCTTCCTGTGCTTTCTTGGTGGCTAATTCGATGGTCTCCTACCTCTCTAGTTTTTTCTCAACCTTGGTTCAATTGGGCCCCCCTTGAATTGTTGGGACTTTTCACAGTTGTACCCCTCCTTTGTGTTGGTATTCTACAACAATCGATCTATTTGGTAGCCAACTCTTGGCTTGGGTGCTTAAAGGAATCGTGATATCTCCACACTTGGTTCTCTTGTTGGATTCACCCCCCTCAGCTTCCTCGAGTTTCTAGGTTTGGTTTCATTTTCACTATTCCTCAGTCTCTTGTCCCCTCTATATGTTCGTCTTTGGCTTCTGGTTATCAATATAGTTGTTTTCTTGGTGAAAGGTTTTGTTTGCTCATTTTTTGGTGTGTGTGGGTTTTATGTGATTTGGGTGGGGGGTAACCCTATATGTGTTGTGCGTATGTCCTCATTTGGTTGGAATTTTGTTGTTTCCAACTATTCTTGGCTTAATTTCCAGAAGGCAATGGATAATACTGAACTTAGGGAAACTAGAAGGGCCCTTAAGCTTCATGTTGAGTTTCTTGAAAGTAAGGACTCTTTGTTGGAAGAATTCAACAGAAATTTGGGGGTCTAAGGTGTAAATTTCAACTCTCATGAGGAGTTAATAATGGGCATCCTACAAACTCGGACAAAATGTGTTTTTGTTGGAGATATTACACACTCACCTAGAATTGTTCCTAAGTTTGATAGTCCAATATTGAGAACATTTCCTTAAATGAGAATATTCTCTCTAGAGAATATTCCCCTACAATATAGGGCACTCCTCTTCATTTCAGAGTCACTTACACCCAGTTAGACTAGTGGAATTCACTCATGCAAGGCAACCTCAGTTTTATCACCAACAATTGCAAGTGTTTCTCTCACTTCAATGCATGTGACTCGATTAACCGATTATTGCATGGATCAATTAACTAGGACTAGGTGGAAGTTCACTCTAGTGTCTATTAATGAGTGTCTATATCTCCCTAGATCACTACTATGGTGCATTAGTTACTCATGTAGCCTATATCTATCGTACATTATTCAGTCTTTGAGTGTGGAATACAATTAATACAATTTTCTCATTATTTCACTCCATTTTTTCTCTCTTCTCCTCACCTTTGCAAGTTGTGTATTTTATTTTGTTAGCTAGATATTCTGTGCAGGTATTCACCACATCTTACATGGCATAAGAGTCCACAAGCTGCTAGGAAGAAGGCACACCAACACTTTATTTGCAGGTACTGAAGATTGAAGAAAGTAGGAAGAATAAAATTTCTGTCGTCTACAATTCTAACGCCGTATAACTATTTGCAGTGGAAGCCAAAGATTCAAATTCTTCTCAAAAGTAGAAGCTTATACCAAATAACCATTGCAATGGAAGTAGAGCCTGATTCTGCCGATGAGAAAAATGACTTTCTCAATAGACAAGATATGGCCATATGTTGTATCTTCTAGTCTATTTCTCCTGAAATTCTTCACCAATTATATTATGAATCACGAGACTCAAATTCAAACGAACTATGGACCATATTGAAGGTTTTATTTGGGAATATAGAATATTGTGAAGATTGCATGCATGAGATTGAAAATATAGAGCCAGAAGAGAATCCATTAGAAGATCAAGCCTCTTATTTTGAAGAGTCTTCTACACAAGTATCTATACATATTTTTGTTTCATTCATTAGAGATGATGTCTACTCTATTTCATATTTGTTTTTTGAATTTCATGCAAACACTTTTGCATGTGCCATGCATACATATCATGAACCACATGCATGCACCATGCATGCATCTCAGGAGCCAAAAAGGGGGCCGCACACATCATATTCAATTACGACATATTCTGAGCCAAATTTACCAAAAAAAATTGTATAATTGAATTCCTCTCGTAAAAATACAAAATTTCAAAAAAATCATAATCCGAAAAGGAGTCCGGGAAGTGAAGTTACGAGCATTTTACAATCAACAAAATTTTAACGTTTTTTCAGAAACGACCACACGATTTTCAAAGTTTCAACCAAACTTCATTTGAATCTTCTTCATTACAAAAAGAGAAAGTGGATGTGTGTGGGCATCTCACTAGTGCATCTACTTCATCATATTTGTGCAAACATCTACATATTCAACAAAATATTCAACAAGCACAAACTTGCACAATTGCAAGGTTTTCGTGGAGTGAAGGACAATTTCTTAGCAACTGCTTTTTGTTCCTTCTCATTTTTTGTGTTTTCTTACGCATTGTACTTTGAGGGGGGGTTTATCCCATGATGTTTTCCCTCTTTCCTCATTTTTTCAGTGTCTCAATCTTATATGCATTGTACAATGGGTACCTAACATGGTCTCTGTTGCTGGGACCTGTTATCCCCGATTTCTAGGGATAACTAGGAGATCATGTCTTGAGGCCCACAGGTCCTAGACATGGAGTACTGAGAGTAGGATTGACCTGAGCATGGCCTTGGAGGGCCCATATTTCTTCTTCTTCATCAGATTTGTCCTATCAACAGCAGCAACATCCATCACCTTCAACTTGGACTTGTATCAGAGAAGACTCTTGCTCCATGAGGTAATTGGTCCAATTATCATGGTATGTGTCATATTTGATCATTATAACTTTCAGATATATGCATCATATTCCTTTCATTTCTGAGGACTGCTTGGATCTTACACTAACCCACTTGACCATGGTTGGGGGGATTGACGGGGTATCCTAGCAAGCTTGTGCCCATAGGTTTTGGTTAGCCACCAGGGGGGATTTTGAAGAGCCATCGTCCGCTCCCATCAAATTATCATTCTTACATCTTATCTCCCACTCATCTATCCCATTCCCCTAGTCTAGACATTAGGATGACCTTTTGTGGGGTTACACCTTATCTTGTGGGAAGAAGGGGCTAAAGGCCCAGGAGGTAAAAGTAGCTGGTAAGA
>JASDQU010392551.1:0-10918 GCA_032191745.1 Picea mariana | reverse complement strand
GTACGCTATGAAGGCAGTGGCATCTTCCGTCTTTCGGACAATGATGTTTCCTCACAATGGGAAGATCATTACCATTGACCAAGTCTCAGATTATGAGCCTAACCCCTTTGCCAACATCGATAACATTCTTCCTCTCATCCACACAAGCCACGACGCATATCCACTCGTCGAGATGGGTCCTGGGATTTTTAAAGATCCATCCTTGTTAGGAACATACCATGGAGCACCACCACTCCTGCATCCTTCCAATCAAGTGTGCGTCATATCATCTAACGGAACTCACACAGAGGATACCCTTCCTCCTACAGAGGCTTCTGTCATATATGATGTCCCACTCGTCACAGAAACCCCTACTCTAGAACCTCCAGGACACTCGACGACCTTGCCAGTCCACTAATCCACCTCTCCCCAAGGACATGTTCCAGTTTGGGAGACAGTTCCCCAATCCATCACTCAAATTCCCTTCTGTTACCCTCCACCAGGTATCAAATATTTTCAGGTAGCCACAACACTCACATTGCCTAATATGGTGCTAGCAATCCCAGTTTGGTATTTACACCCACCAGAGATGGTCCCTCGACCATCCCTTCCCCCCCAGAAAGAAGGAATCCCCATGACGATTCTCATTCTTACTCCAACCACACCCCCACTCACTAACCCTCCTGCCGTAGCTGGGGGCAGGAGAAAGAAGAAGGATCCCATAGCTCCACTTCCTCCACACATCCCACCACCTTGTGCACTATGTGAGAAAGAGGGCCACCAAACCAACAACTGTCCATTGCTACCTGAATTACGGAATTTGATCCCACTCAATCAAAATCCCCCAAAACCCACCACTACCACCCCCCCTTCCAGTAGTAAAGGTTTTAGGACCAAATACGCTTGTGCTATATGTTTCAAATATGGCCATTATACCCACCATTGCCCAGCACTGCCACGCTTTCGGCAGACATTAGCCGCAGTACGCCATAACTTCCAGAACAACCCCAGTCCTGCTACATCCTCCTCAACAAATATCACTGAAATCCATTATGTCACCACTTCAGTCAATGAATGTATGAGACACCCTTTCTCTCTCTACAACTCATTAGCTCATTTTACATACCAGTGTCCTATAATCCTTGAATACAGACAACGTCAATTGATTCTGCTTCACCGACCTGCAGAGGTGATAATTGACATTACCTCGTCACTAGAGGATATTCATGTCATTTCTCCTGAACCCGAGGCCCTCCCAACGCCTCCATGGTTCTTAGATGACTTGTCTAAGGATTCACCCCCTAACCCCCCCAACTCTCCCGCTCATTCCCCTATGGACATTCTCCACCCAACCACCACGGGTACCCCTCAGTACTTCAATATATGGTTTATGTCGAGTGAACCCTCACCATCTCCTAGCATTGTTCCCCCTGCTTCTTCCTCATCAAGGGGCAACCACACGCCCACTGTCACCGAGATCACTCCTCACAACCCCTTATATTCCCATCACTTCCAATGTGACGAAGAAATACTCGAAGAGTTAAACCACCCAGACTCTCCCTGGGATGCGCTACACCATCGCGCACTCTTCTCTCCACAAGAAGCCTCCATGCCTCCTAACCAAACCCCATTTACAAAGTCAAAACCAAGGATTTTATCCCATTAGGGCCTATCGACTGGTTCAAAAATCCCATTCCTGCCCCTGATGCTTTTGAAGAAGGAAATATGACCAACATTTCCCCCACAATAAAAATCGACATTTCCGTTAAAAATGGCATCGTCGAAGAAATCACCATTGGAGCTACTTGCACTCCTAATAAAATCATCGCATATAAAGCCCTCTTCCAGGAATATAGGGATATTTTCGCCTGGTCATACATAGAAATGCCTGGCCTGGACCCCTCTATTGTCGAACATCGCATCGACACCTGGCCCGACATTACACCAGTTCGCCAAAAACAATGACCGCTACACCCATCCAAAGACGCGGCTATCAAAGCCGAAATTGACAAGTTACGCACTGTCGGGTTCATTTACCCCATCGCCTATACCTCATGGGTTTCCAACCCTATACCCATTAACAAAAACCAGGGCACTATCCGCGTTTGCATAGACTTTCGTGATCTCAATCATGCATGTCCCAAACACAACTTTCCAACGCCTTTCATCGATCAAATTATCAACGACTGCGCCGGCCATGAGGCTCTCTCCTTTATGGATGACTTCTCTAGTTATAATCAAATTCAAATCCACCCAGTCGATCAGTATAAAACCGCATTCGCTACCCCATGGGGTACCTTTTCATATGGTGTCATGCCTTTCGGCTTAAAGAATGCTGGCGCCACTTTCCAGTGGGCTATGACATACATCTTTCATGATCTGGCAAATATCATCCTCGCCTACTTGGATGACCTCACAGCTCGATCCAAGAAACGCACCACCCAGCATCTTGATGATTTATGAATCATCTTTCAACGGTGTTGTCAGTACAACATCTGCTTGAATCCTCTCAAGTACGTGTTTTGTGTCACCACAAGGCACCTCCTTGGCTTTATTGTTTCCTAAAGCGATATTACCATGGACCCCCTCAAAGTCCAAGCTATCACCAAAATTCCACCTCCCCAGAATTTACGACAACTCCAGAGTCTACAGGGCAAAGCTAACTTTCTAAGACGCTTTGTCCCCGATTACACCATGGCACCGCAACACGATCGACCACCGCATCAGTCACAGCTCTCGCACCCTAGGCGCACCCAACAAAATCCTAGGGCACAACATCGACACCCTCTCCAGAAACCATGCCACCAGGATCAACCCGAAGGAAAACTCACCCATGTCTGTGGACCGGTAGTGGTCCAGCATCCCTATCATCCGAGCATGCAGAGTCAGTCCCCAGGCGCACTGCTCACCAGCCAATACTCTCTCCATGACCATCAGATGGCCCCCACTGATCCTCTGGGTCGCCAATGACCCATATACTCTCACAATCATTACTGCTATACAACGATGTGCCATGCCATGTATCGACCCAATGCTCACAACTGTCCCAGACATAAAGTTTGGACCTGAAAAATATCTCCAGCCAACAGTCACTAGGGATAGATCCCTTAGTAGCACCGGCTCCGCCGGTACGGGAACACCCTGAAACGGGAGCCCAGTCAAGAAGTACACATCCTCCACTGCAGTGAAGGGGATCTGCTCTCCTCGCACAAGGAAGCAGTGGAGCTTAGGACTCCACATCTGAATCAGGAACTGGAGGAGATACTCCTATGCCCATATCAACGAGCACTCAAAGAAATTTAGCAGCCCACAGGCTGCCAAAGTCACACGCACACCTGGCTCCTCAATGGCCACGGTGTCTCGCAGCCGAGACCATTCTCACTCTCGTGAACCCACTAGCATCGTGCAAACTGTCCACCTGTAGCCACAACAAAGAGTCTTATATCAGGCCACAAGACCATCAACAACATCATGAACATCAATTTTACACCCGTCAACTTTGCCTCTACGGCGCGGTTGTTTTAACCCACAGGTGCGCACACATGCACGCCTGTTCACTACACAGGCGTGCACGTATGTGCACCTGTTAGATTCACAGGAGCGCCTGTCGCCTACACAAGCGTGCCTATTACCTACACATGCGTGCACTGGAGCGTGCCTGTCCACATCACAGCCGCGCACAAATGCGCAGCTGTACAGCTGACAGGCACGCACATAGTGCACGCCTTTAATTCTCTCACATGCACCCCCATGCGCGTCTATCCAGTGTGCAGGCACGCATGTGTGCACGCCTACTTCCAGATCACCCCCACACGTGGGGCCCACACGCATAAAAACCTCTCTGTACGACCCTTCGTATAGCCCCTGCCCAAAAAATGGAATCCTATTTCTATGCAGGATGATTCAACCACTAACCTGAAGCTCACTAATCGCCAATTGGATGCCTCATCCTCTTTGAAACTCCAAATCTCCTCTGAAAACTTCTTGTCCAGTCACTATTGCAGCAAGTACAAATGAGGTGGCAATGTGGACCCTACAGCTATATATAGGCCTTTTTGCCAAACTTCCACTCACCATTCCGGGAGCCCATGGTGTCCGTTTCTCGATCCGTCTTTAGCCACGGGATCAACATCCTATCATCTACATCACAGCAGTCCCTAGGCCTCTTTTCATCCTGAGCTCTCGGGGTGCCCTTTTTTTCATACCCTGGTTAGGTACGCATGCCCATATTCATGCTTATCAAATACATGCTCATATCTTCTATTCTCTTCAGATATTGTTCACTCTGGGTATTTGGTTTTCATGTGTGTAGGTAATTGATCATCATACATTGGCACAACCCTTTCAGGTATATACTCAGCACTGGCATGTAGTATTTCCCTCTATATCACACTTACATTTTTAGTCACACCCTTTGATATTTGCCTCTAGTATCCCCATTATCGGCTCTGCAGTACCCACACCTCCATCTGCATCTTCGGTACTGTCACCCGGTAGCATTCTTCCCCACATGAGTTGTCCCATTCATAGCACCTTCTGGCACTTTTAACACTCATGCTGTTTTTCAAAACCCTTTATGGATGGGAGTCCCGATAGTCTTTCATCATGTTGTGAATCAACCACATACTCCTTCTCTTCATTTTGTTAGCTTTCCCACATGGACTCCCAGATTATCTCTTCACGGTTCTATTTTTTGACTACACCTCCGCAGTATCATGAACCCTACATTTCATCCACAATAATTTTTCCCATCATCAAATCTCCCTCCATCCCACCTACCTCATACAGAAGCTCACTAATGGGGCCCCCACCCTTCATCAGTTTTTCGAACACATTCTTCCCTACATGGGCCACCCATATCACACTGGGGCACCCATTTCTATATTTGTACATTTCTCCCCAATTATTCATTATTTATTGTACAAACACCTTTATTTCCAGTCATTACATTACCTTTTTTGTCATCACCTTTGGTGACCTGCTTCCCTCTTTTTGGCCAACCGCAACCCATGTCACCCTTGGTTGGAGCACTACTTATCATCTACCCTTGCTGGCATCATCCATATCTTCAGAGTATCCCACAAGTCACTTACCTCTACCCTCTGAATTTGTTCACCTTGTCTCACCTCTGGCACAACTTATCCCCGGTCTTGTCGTCCCCCTGACACTCGACCTTGTTGAACGGTTGCGGCCACTTTTTATCTCATCCATCATCCAACCAAGGGCAGTCTTGAGTCTTCCCACATATTGACTTCGTCCATGTACCTCTGCAAATTCCTCACCTCACCTAGTATATTTCAGGAAGACATTTGCTTATGGGAGTCGCGTCCCCCTTTTTGTCGACATCAACACAGTTTTCCAGAAGGGAGATAGTATCTTGATTCTCATTATCCAATCAATGAGAGATCTCAGATGGCATAGGGTGAAACACCATTGCTCCCTGCTATTGTTGACCCCCATAACATTCAACGCCAACACTTTCTCATGTTACGGTGGGTCTTACTTTGTGACTATTGCATTTAGTTCTTTCATTTGGTGAAGACCTCTGAACTTGGCGGGGCTATCAATACCCACATCCTTGCTGCTACTTATTACTGCGATCACTGCCTACTATTCAGAGTATGTTCATTTGCATAATTGTCTTTTGCCTTTATCAGAACCGCCCACGAGGGCACTACGGTTCTCTACACCAACACTTCAGTCATCTTTTTTTTAGAGTTACATGACACGAGCATGGGGCATGCCCACCTCGTTTGTACATAGTTTTCTATTTTTACACCTCATAAAAGGTCGGGTCCTACCTGTTCCTTTTTTCCTCCAACGGATCGCTCCGGATGATCCCACTATTTCCCTATCTTACAACAACATTCTCAGCAGAAGAAACGTTGATGGATTTTGGCTATACGTATGCTCCTAACCTCATCCATCAGGGGGCATTTGTTATCACTGAAATTTCGTCCACACATGGTTACAAGAACTCAGCATCTTCAAACAGTGATGAAGTCATCCATGGACCTAAATTAATACCACAACTTTCAAAAAGGTCAAAAAACTATACAAAGTAGGGAAAAATTGAAGAGCGCTATGCATACATTGGGCGCGCGCGCGCATGCACGGAACAGGAACGTAGAAATAGCGCACAGGTGCACGATGCACGACTGTTAGTGAAAAAAGCCGCGCACCTGCTAAACGGTGCATTTATGAGAGCGGTCAGCCTCCCACCCACTTATGGTTCAGCTCCCAAGACGATTTGACCCCCAAATCCAGACTGGATCCGACTGGTGGGCTGGTCAAAGACCTAAGAATGCCCTAATTGGCCTCTCTTCACACAACAAAGCAGTTCAACAATAACCCAAATAAATTCTATAAAAAGACATGTATGCACCTCATTTTCTCAAGGAATTCAAAGTAATCTTATGCTGCCTCTATTGTTTTGAGGACTCCATCCTTGACAAGATCATATTGGCACCATTACATCGGACAATGCACCTCACCATTGAGTGGATTTGTAAAGAGTTCTTTCATCATCATTTTCCATTTTTCTTTGTTGTAAGAAGAGCTAGCTAGTGCGGGTCCAAGAGCCCTCCCTTGGAGGAATAAGGGACTCACAGTCCCCTTTCTTCTTGGTGCTTTGTTTTCACTAATAGATCAGCCTCAAACATTGGTGACATGGGTCTTATGGTTCTTTTTGTTTCTATGTCCCTATGCTCATGAATTTAGTTATTATTGCATTTCTTAGTTTATTTCTCAATTTTAGTCTTTTATTTTCTTTCCCTAACTCTTTTCCTTGCAACTTTCCTACTCAGCAGACCCAACTGAGCTTTCAAGCACCTCTATTTTTCTCACCAAGGTGACGAAAGAGGCGCAACAGAATATCCAAAAATCTCTTTAATGAGATTCCTCTCACTCTATAACAAAGTGTAAAGGATGCTATCTAGAAATCTCTAACAAGAATACTCTCACTCTTTACAACATATAAGGTGGCAACATAGAAACTCTCTTTACAAAATTCCTCTCACTCATACAAGGTGGAAATATAGAAATTTACAGAGTCCCTCTCACTCTTATAATTTACAATGACTGGATTATAAGCATTCTAATAGACTCCGGGAGATTACAAATATGCATATTATATTTTAAAATATACATATTTACAAAATTTTGAGATGGTTTACTTATGGAATCATTCTCCACAGTGTATTGGGAGGAGACTCGCAACTTCCGACCTCTGACAATGCCTCGGATGATGATGTTGAATCTGACATTGAATTTGATGTAGAATCTAATGTCGAATCTAAGTAACCATTAGAATATATTATCGATCCTCCCAGTAACTTGTATAACCTATCCTCATGAATACCTAGTGCCATTGTCATGTCTGGAGTAGCTTCCCTTGAATACACAAGTACTCGACCATTCTGGAATGCGACTGCATAACCGCCATCCTCAAATGATGCAACTGAGAGCTGGTTTACCTTTAAGTCTAGGACATACAACATATTCTCTATTCGTAGAAGTTGTTGGGCGTAGTCCTAATTTTGAGGGAAAAGAATGGCGTGGGAGGTGGATGTGCATGTAGAATAAGAAACACGTGTAAGGTAGACACACATGCAGGAAAAGAAACACGTGCAATAAATATGCACATGCAAGATAGGAAATCATGTGAGGCGCGCATGCAAGGAGACCTAGCCATGATAGGGTTAGGGTTTTGGTAAGAAGATGTAATTTCTAGTAAGACAAAAACATGTATAAATAGGCACCTAGGAGATCTAGGTCATAGTTAGTTGGTCAATGGTTGTTCAGGTTCTTCAGTTTTGGAGTTGGATGTCATGTTGTTGGTCATTGTTACTGTGTTGGTCGAAGACGAACTGTCTGTAACATCCGATCCCATTTTTTTAAGCTGTTGTGATGAGGAGAGGAAATAAGGGAGATCTGGAGGGTTAGATCACAGGTTGAGGATCCTGATGTGATCTAGTCCTCCTCATTATTGATCTCGACCTGTTTTGATGGAGAGTTGTAATGCATGAGGCGTTGTAGTTTTGGAGCCAGAATAATAAAAGAGAAGAGTAGCCAAATCTTTGTGGATGTAGCCCAGGAGGTGTGAGCCATGGTAGATCAAGTGTTATGTGAATGAATTGTATGTATCTCTTTTGCTTTTAATGATTAGATGTTAAATAAATGTGTGAATGACTAGGTAAGTCTGCTATGTTACATGCATGAACAATAATAACAGGGTATCCCATATAAGATGAATTTTAAAGTAATAAATGAAGACTACAAAGTTTATTCGTAGATCCCCACTCACTTCCCAGGCTGCAAGAACATGAGCATTGCAGCCACCCATAAGAACTATCTTGGGTGAGATTGCATAGTGCATCTTATGCATTGTGTTTCTTTCTGGTTTACCAGGAAGGCCTATAGTTTTAGGGGGTTTTTTTTGGAAACCATAGTATATATGAACCTGGGTCAACCCAAGGATGTTATCCAAGATGAAATCTAACCAACAAATGGTTTCATTTCCGATTGGAACAAAAAGGGATTGAGTGAATGAGATCTTCTGAAGAATCATGAAAAGAATGTCATATCTGGTGACACAACATTAAAAGATTGAGAATATAAAAGGGGATGTTGAGACCATGGAATCCAATGAAGGAAGATATCGAGAGCTTGTTGAAAACAAAGGATTTGGAGTTTGCATAGAAAGATAACAGAAACCTAAAATTAACACCGCATAAATATTTGGACAAGTACGTATTTAGCAACTTGCATGAAGTATTTTTTTGTGACTTCCCGCATGTGATGCAGGATTGGATAATGTGGTTGAAAGACAACCAACCTACAAATCAGATCAGAAAACTAGAGTGGAATCTTGTGGAGATCGCGCAGTTACAACAAGTTGACAATAAATTTATGTGCGCAGTAGATTTCTGGTTAAGCAACATTGTTGCAAGATTTATCATAGAATTTGCAGTAGATACTGTGAAGTCTTGCAATGCAACAAAACAAGAGCTTCTAAAGGGATCTCAAGGTAGGTATATCATATCAATGTATACTTCCATTAAGATGCTATTGTATATCAAAGGTTTAATGAAAATGGCCTCCTGCAACTAGACCTCCCTGCATGCATGGGGGAAGGGGGGAAGCACTGACAAGAGACAGAGAAATGGAGGAAGATATGGATAAAGGAAAGAAGGAGGAGGCCTTGGATCCAGTCATGATGGAGGAATACCATATCAAGAATATCATGGAAACAAGTCGAAAAAATTGCAGTGGAGTACCCTACAAATATAACATGAACAACAAGAAGAGAGCCATATGTGCAAGGGAAGGCTTGGAAAGTGATGAAGAAGAGTTAGAGGATCTCTTGTCTGTAGAGATAATTGAGGAAATCCCACGTGTGACATATGAAAGGAAGACAAGAGGTCCAATGGAAAAAACCGAAGGAAAAAATCCTATCCATATCAGTGTCAGTGTGGAACCCATAAACCCATGTGCGACTAATACACGAGAAATAACACCACAGTTTAGACAACCAAATTTTAGTGGAAGAAATGTAGCAAGAAGTACATATACATAGGGAGAAAAAAATGAGGGAGCCAATTCAACAAGTATTAGTCAAGGATCTACACTGCGTGGAGGTAATAGTTCAACATTCAAGATGGTAGGACATGATCCCACCATCAGGTTACCAAAATTCAATGGAGAGGCGTCAGAGGACCCTGATAAGAACTTGTTCATCTGTGAACATATATGGGAAGAAAAGCACATCATAGATGAGGAGACCACACCTTGGATTGGTACATGAGCTTAGTTGCAAACAATCCACTAGGAACAACTAGAATTATTGTGGATATCAAGAAGCTACTGATAAATGAATTCCAGAAGCCAAGATCAAAGGATCACTACATGAATGAGATGATAGAGATCAAATAGAAACCAAGAGAATCTATCTAGGAGATAGACCATAGATTCAAACGATTGAAGGGAAATATTAAGTATGTCATGAAAAATATGCAGCGTAGACATTTGTTTGTGAATTCACTACCACCACACCTGAAATAATCGTTGAGACAACATAAGGTTCAGACCTAGGCATAGGCTCTGCAAGCAACCTTGCAACTAGAAGAGAACCAATATCAGAAGATAGTTCCAGCAATTGAGGATCTCAAGGAGGACTTGAAGAATCTAAAATTTCAATTAAACCAGAAGAAGAGTAAGGACAAAAGACAATTTGTTTGGTTTATCACATGTAGGACAAAATAACACCATACAAATGAATGCCCAACATTCGTGGAGTACATGGAAATGAGGCTTCCAAACCCTTTTTAGATAGGAGGACTATGGTGTGAGATCTGTAAGAAATATGGGCATGATCCATATCATTGTTCAATGATGCAAAAATACTAGACAATGCCTAAGAGTTAATATTGCAACTTTTGTAGGTTAGTTGGCCATGATGAAAAAGATTGCAGGACAATGGAGTTGATGAGGGAAAGAACATCAGAAACCTATATGATGCAGGCATAGATGATGATAGGGAAAACTTCACCACAATTTAAGCAAGTACCAGCCCCATATAACACTGCGCCACAACAATATAGGACTGAGCAGGAGTATTACAACACCATGCAACCACAATATAATACTACGCAATATAACCAGGTTCCCCAGTACAATGCACCGCGAGGAGATCAAGATGGATACAAATGTGGAGGATGAGGTAGAGGAGTATTCAGAAGAGGCAGATCTTTCTTGGTATGCCATAACTGTCAAAAACTAGGACACTATGCAAGAGAATGTCCACGTCCACTTGTGACATGTATGTATTGTCACACATCAGACCATGAAACAAAATATTGTCTGACATTATTGGTGAAGATCTAGGAAAAGAGAAATCAGAACAATCATAATGTTCAATGGTTTTTGCAGAAGTGATAGA
>JASDQU010392547.1:814-10950 GCA_032191745.1 Picea mariana | reverse complement strand
AAAGATTTGGAACACTGTTTAGACCATAGCATGAACTCAGATTCAAAACTTGAAGGCTAGATAGAGTACAAAGACTCTCAGGCAAATCAACAAGTTTGGTGCACCCAGCCAAGTTAAGAAACTTAAGTTGCTGAAGTTGGTCCACTGTATTTGGCAGTGTTCTTATGGAAGTGCAGGACAGATCGAAAACCTTGAGAGACTTGATATTTGAGAAAAATCCTTGTGGAACCTCTTGCAAACGAATATTAGAGGCTAATACCAAACTCTCAAGTTTTGAAAACTTATAATCAGTTGGAAGATCCTTAATAGCATTATGGCCAACCGATATCCGTTTGCAATCAATGGCATCTGTTTCACTAGGAAAGTTTTGCAACTTTTGACCTGCTAGAAATAAACATTTGTCCTCGCTGTGGTGCCTGCCTGTGTAAATTGCCATGTGACGAAGAACTTCATGAATCTTTAAATACTCCACACTGTGATAGTCGTCATCCACAATGTACTCCACACGCTCCACCAAGCACCTACTTACCAGGTCTTCTATGCAATGCCGCCCAGCATCCATCAAATAAGGTGTCCCTGCCCTGTTGAGCAACCCTTCAGCATCCCACATTTGCACCAACGTCTCCACAGGAATTTCTTTCTCTCCAAGAAACGCTGCACAATATAGAAAACAATTCTGTAGATTGGATTCAGGCAGGCAATCATAACTCCATCTTAACAGTGCATAAAGCTCTGCGTCAATGGCCGTCTCTCTCCTTTGGAAGGATGGATCTCTGCTTCCCATTAACTCTAGAGCATTTTCCCACTCATCCGTCGTTTTTAAACTCATCGCTGCAGCAACTACATTTATAGCCAACGGCAAGCCTTTGCAGACCGAGACAATTTTTGGGGCAATATCCTTTATAATAACATTCTCAGGAACAACTCCATCTCTAAAGGCTCTTCTTCTAAATAACTCCCAGCATTCTTCCTTCGAGGATAAGGGTTGTATCTCGAGGGAGTAGTTATTCTTTGCCCCCATTTTTTCAATCACTTCTTTGCTGTGGCTGGAGATCAAGAGTTTGCTACCATTATCATCCCCAATTTTGACGCCCACTTCATTAAGATCTATTTCGTTCGACATGTTGTCTAATATCAGAAGAATTCTCTTTCTTTCCAGAGCAGCATTCAATTTCATTTTCCTCGTCTCATTGGTAGAAGTTCCCTCCAGACTTAGATTCAGTGCCTCAGCAATGGAAACCTGGAACTGTTCAATCTCAAAGCTTCCAGAAACTGTAACCCAAACAAGGACATCAAATAAACCACTAACCTCTTTCTTGTAGGCGTTGTAGACGATTTTGAGCAAGGACGTCTTGCCCACACCCCCGATACCATATACACCGATGACGCCGACTTGGCTACGAGGTTCGGCCAGCCATGTCTGCAGCTGCTTTTGGGCAGATCGAATGCCCTAACCCACGAAGCCGGAGTCTGGCACCGCTTGAAGACGGCGCTGTGCCGGAGGCACAATCTGCTCAGTCTTGGAGGATATCGAAAAGGCCATTTCAAGCTCTTGCAAGAGGGCATCAAATCTTGCTTTCCAAACTCTAATGTTCGAGGAGTGGTCAGGGTTGCAGAAGAGGCAACGGCGAGGGAGACACCACGCTCGCTTGGCGCGATTGATGAGATTCTCGGCCTCTCCAAGAGCATCCTTGATCCTTACCAAACATGTTTCCACGGGCTCGGGGAGCCTCTTTCGCGGAGATTGTAACAGGTTGCGAATATAATTCAACAAACCTTCCATTGGCCTAAAGTCGGTGTTGAGAACTTGGAATTCTTTCTCCAACTTACTAACAGCTTCCATCTTTTGGACGACCACATCAATAATGTTGCTTCTGACGTTAGTCTCCACTACCGTCTCAATATCCATCTCCAGTATGGTATTTAAGTGAACACTGGAACGAAGAAAATGGGTGGAAAATATGGGAGGCCAAACCTAAACGTGAGACAAGAAGGCAAGTGACAATGAGAGGGAGATTGGATCTGGTGAATGGAAGTATATATAACAATTCATGGGTTTGTTTTGAAGCAAAGCATCCTATTCCACCGTAAGCTTCATCTGAAAGAAAGGAATAGTTTGAGCAGGTAAGAAGGTATCATCTGTTCCACGGCTTCGAACTTTATTGCTACCCATTAACCACATCATATCGGAAAAATAAAAAAAATTGCTCCCCATTAACCAATCCTTTATCAACAGGTCGAAGGGAAATTGAATTCCTCTCAGTTCGTGCTTAAAATGGATGTCCGCAGCCCAATCCATGGACCAATAAGTTCAAAAGTTTTTCGCCTGTTAGTATAAAAAATATTAATAATTGAGTTGGAGCCCTGCGCCTATTCTGTGTACCAGTATGCTAGTGGATGGCAATTTATGTCCATCACCTGTCTGCTGGTACATTCTATTATGTCCATCACCTGTTTGCTGGTACATTCTATTATGTCCATCACCTGTCTGCTAGTACATTCTATTATGTTGCACAGTATGGTAGTGGATGGCAATTTATGTCCATCACCTGTCTGCTGGTGGTACATTCACATTAATACTTAAAAAATATATAATTTTTAATATTATTTAAGAAAAAATTGAAAATAATAATGGAATAACATATTATATTTTTATTTTTATTTTTGATATAAAACTACATAAAAATTGTTATTTCAACATTTTTAATTAATAAAATAATAAATAAATAATTTTATAATACAATAAAAATTATTATTTTTGAGATTTATATATTAAATTTGGAAAATTGATTTAAAAATTTACAAATTAATTAATTGAAAGTTAAAAGTTTTTGATTCAAAAGTAATTACAATATATTCATGTCAATTTATATTTATCACACTATCAAAATCACATAAAAATTGTCATTTCAACATTTTCATGTCACTTTATGTCTATATCATATTGTAAGCTGATACATTGACATGAATACAAAAAATTTAAGTGTTTTTAAAAATTATTTAAGAAAAAAAATTGAAAGTGATAAAAAAATTATTTAAAATTTAAAATTATTTAAGAAAAAAAAAATTGAAAGTAATAAATAACACATGACAGTTTTGTGTTTTTTCTTAATTTTTATCTGACAAAAGGTACCAAAACTACATAAAAACTGTCATTTCAATATTTTCAATCAATAAAATAATAAATAAATGATTTTATAGTACAATAAAAATTATTATTTTTGAGATTCAAATATTAAATTTTGAAAATTGATTTAAAAAAATTTCAACTAATTTAAATTTAAAAGCTTTTACTAAAATATAATTACAATATATCCTAATAGAAAGTATAAAAATATGTAATCTCATTAAAAATATATAGTCTTGATTTTTAATCTTCCATATTATATTATAAAAATATATCCTCCCTACTTTTTATTTTCCACATTTATTCAAAAGTAACAACAAACACAGTAGTACCTTTTTAGATTTTGAAAGGAAAGAAGAACATCAAGAACATCATCATTATTTTTAAAAAAAAATCATATTAAAATATTTATATCAACTTTATTAAACAACACAATGTCAATATAACATAGAGATTCAATAATGAGAAAATATATCATGTTAATTTCTTTTTATCTAATCAACAAATAAACAAAACATAAAGAAATGATTTTTTTAATTTTTGAAAAACATTTTAATAATAAATTGTTTAAAGATATTGTAAAATTTAAATAAATTCTTTTACAAAACATATTAGTCTAAATTTTAAGAAAAATGTGCATTAAAACTCAATAATTTTTAGGCTACCCATAATAAACTTGATTGTAATTAGGAAAAATAAGGAATATATTAGTTATTCTCTAAACTTAATAAAAAAAATAGAATATAGAAAAACCAATAGCTTTTATTTAGCAATTGAATTAGATGTCTACTATTTATGTCCATAAAAAAAAAAAATTATAAAAAACATTATAAAAATATATACTCTCATTAAAAATATATATATATATATACTATCCATTTTATTTCCAGATTATATTATAAAAATATATCTCCTTTACTTTTTATTTTCCATATTATATTATAAAAATATATCCCTTTATTATACTGCCTCCGGCAGTATATTGTATTCGATTTGCCATTGAGTTTTAATTAGTTAAACTTCGACTTAATTTTTTTTGAGCCAAAACTAATGTTCAATATAGAGAATGGAAAATGTTATTTTTTATATAATAAAAAACTGTAATTTGTTAACATTTCATTGGTCAATAATTTTGATCCCTTATTGTCGGCTTTACGTGGTTCGAAACTTATAATTAATAGTAAAATTAATATTCTATGCGATAGTAAAATTAATTAAAAGTCATGCAGTACGGTGACTCGTTCGTACTGTGAAGCATCGATACGAACTTGACCAGTCCAATCAATCTATCTACCAGTCTACCCTTCTCCATATCTTGCCTACCGCTCTTCGGAGGCCATCACCCAGTTCGCCCCTCCCCGAGGGAGAGTGCAGTGTTTCTTCTTAGCCCTTTCTACGCTGGCCTGTTCAAAGAGCATCTACATCCCGGCTGGTTCAAGGAGCATCTACATCCCAGCTGGTTCAAGGAGCATACCGGAATATAGAGATAGTGCTAAACCGCTACATTAAATGCTTTATAACTATATATTTATTTTTAATTTTTTTAATAAGACAAATAGAATTGAAAATCAAATTTATAATGTGATTATTATTATTATATTTGACAATCAATCAAGTGATTTGTCATCTACCTTGGTCCAACTTCTACGATGTCAAACATACATATAGATATGAGACTTCTACGATGTCAAACATGCATATAGATATGAGGCAATTTGCATAATTATTGTTGGAGGTAGATTGTGAAGTGTCCATGACACTACTAAAGTCCAAAACATTCAAAAACATTCAAATTCAAGACAACCACAACATCATGAGACATCTATTAACATCACGAAACATCTATTAGAAAGCAGTTTAAGCAGCTATGCTGCCCTTGTTTTTAATTTTCTACATTTCTTCAAAAGGAACAACAAATACATACTACCTTTTTAGATATCCCCTTTACTTTTTATTTTCCACATTTCTTCAATAGAAACAACAAATACATACTACTACTTGAACATTAAAAAACAATAATAGGCCTATGAACTTTCGAAAAAAAATAATAGGCCAATGAACTTTCGAAAAAAATAGAGCATTGAAAAATGCTAGAATAAACTTTATCCCAAAAAAATAACAAACACATCAGTAAATTTCTCATTTCTTTGTCCCAAAAGATAACAAACACATCATTACATTTCTAAACATTGAAAACCTTTTCCTTTAATCCGCAATCGAATTATAGACCCAAATAAAATTTAATGTGGGTACTATGTGGAGGACAACAAGATGCCATATGCAGATTTACTTTATAAAAGTTTGTTGCCACAATGAATGGAGAGGACGAAGAAGGGTTCTTTTGGTGTTGAATTCAAAACGTGCCTCTCCATTGTTTTCTGAAATGGGTGTTTTCAAGAATTTGTTGATTATAAAGCTCCTTGTCTGCTTGGGATGGCTATCCTCTGTTGCTTTAGGGCAGCTTGAGTTGAGTGAAGCTGTCACTGGTTTCGTTAATTTTCCCGAGGTCAGAATATCTTGCATCGACAATTTAGCGGTGTTTATTACCAGCGTGTCCAAAAGAAGGCTAGATCTGGAAATGGGTGCCAGAGATGTTCTAGCCACCCTAAGAAGCTCCAAACTGTACGACATAAAAAATGGGGTTAATCTGAATCTGGTTGGATTCACTACATGTGAGGATTCTAAGGATTCTAAGCAAAATCGATATGAAAAGGCTTTTGTTGTAATGCTTTCATACGAGAAGCCCAAGTCCAATTCATCAATGAGGCAATTGATGGAGTACATCTCCAATGCCCATAATGCGCACTCCATCCTGCTTTTCAGATCTGTTGCTGCTGATGCACAACTTGATCACAGTTTTAAGTGTAATTGCAATAATAGCAATCGCACATGCAAATGCATTGTATTCGGAAATGTGTCAGAGATCACAACTCTTCTTGAAAGACGAATGCTTGGAACAGTCAAGCAACTGTCTGATTCCCAGTGCCTACTGCCATCTAATGACTGCCTGAGAAGAGGCTGCCATGGGTGCAACCAGGAAGAATTGCCTCGTCCAGTCAGGGAAATACTTGCTATTTTTGACGATTGTATCCAAAAAGAGCATACTTGCATTTGCATTCTAGTGCATGGACCAACGGAAGATAAGTGGACAAAGCTGCTTACCACATCTTTCAGGACTAAAGATAATGAAGAGAGAAGAGCGAACTCCATGGCTTCGGATGCCATGGAAAATTACACTGCTCAGGAACCCATGGATACTCGCATGGCTTGGACTAGAGGACGAGAAAATCTCAGAAAAGGCTTAATAGTAGAATTCAAGACTCCCTCCTTAATATTGCCAAGGTTGACAGAGATATTAATAAACCTTCTACTAATTGGATGGTTCAGAGTGGATGGTTTCTCTACCTCTATGGTAGCGAGAAAGGCAGTAAAAGTTTATGTTGTGGGCAGTAAAGAAAGTGGATTTTCTGCCAATGCATTTCTAAGCAAAGCCGTGGTGAAGTCATGGAATACCAAGTCTGATGATATTAATGACAATGACACCCATATTTTCCAAGTGCTAACCTTTTGAGGTCCTCTTCTAGGCCTCAGAACCTTATCATTTCTGGTAGGTGTCGTCAACTTGCTTGGCTCTATATTTTGGGCTGTGTTTATTGCATATGAAGGAAGCGTTGGTAACTGGTATGATATACATTCCATGCCACCCACTATAGCTACAGTTGCAGTCATAATTGTAGCCATCGGTATTGCTTTGGGAATGGACTGCTTGCATTTGCATTTGTATCAGACGGAGAGAGCAAGGATAGCAAAGGAGAGATCAGAAAATACTTCTCAGGTTCCTCCCATAAAGCCAGAAAATACTTCTCAGCTTCCTCCCATAAAGCCAGTTTATGCAGTGATAATTCTAGAGATAATGTGCATTTCTTCAGGCAGCGCAGTAGCAGGGGATTTTGGTATAAAGCCCTTTAAGAAATGGGTATATAGTGTTGTGCAAGGCCTCGTTTGGGTGAAGTGGGGAATTGGCAGCTATCTTCTTGGTGAATTATTTTCAGAATCTAATTCCAAATATAATTGGAAGAGCGGAATTTTGGTGTATTCTTCTGCATTCTTCCTCAATTTTATTTTGGCTGCAGTTCGGTGCAAGTGGAAATACTCGCCATGATACCAATAAGTATTTCTGAGATGTGTATTTAGCATTAACAGATGTTAATCCTTGAATGGATTATACGTGTCCGTTAATTTTGTGATATTAAAGTTTATATATATATATATATATATATATATATATAAATAAAGTTTTCCATTTGAATCAAAATAATATGTCATATATAAAATTTTCCATTTGAATCGAGATAGATATGTTTTTTTTTTCCTATTTAGAATGTATCAAATGAATCAATCCTATTTTCTTAATGTTTTTATGGTCATTCACAATGAATCAAACAACTTTTATATAGTTGTGACGGAAAATTAGTTACAGTTATAAATTCATGGGGTTCCTTAAAAGATGGAATCATGGAAAAATGACGACGAAGAGTTAATCATCATGAAAACAGTCACATAATTGTGATTGATGAACACCGAAAGGCATATGAAACACGTAGACTGCTAAAACGTCTGAGGAAAACGTAGGGATAGGTGAGGAAATTCATGGTTAATAATCCAAACATGGTAATGTTAAACGTTAATCATTTAAACGTGACAATCATATAGTGCTATAGTAATTTCTTAATATGATTAGGTAAATGTTAAAAAGTAAATAGGTATACGCCTTTCAACGTAAATATAAATAAATAAATAAATAAAGATAAAAATATATATATAATTTAGAATATAATTTTTACTGCCACATATGTTTATTATTGAATTAATTTAATATTGAGCATAAATAATTTTATAATACTCACAACATCATTTATATATATTTGGAGTGTTTATTATTGAGTTAATTTAATTAAAAAAAAAGAATGTAATTTAAGAATATATGATTTGGATTTTTGTTGAGATCTCATCACAATCATCATATTATATAAGAATTATTGAAATTGTAATTTTTTATCATTTAATTTGTATTCTTTTATTACAAAAATGAATTTAACATCATCAAAAATCCTTATTGTATATAGATTATACAATTTCAACAATAGTTATTTGTAATTTTATATAACCAAAATGTAAATAAAAATGATTGAGAAAAAAAATCATAACATGTTTAGCATATTTCCTTATGTCTTATAAAAGTTAAGGTAAAAGAGCATGCACATATCAATAGTTGTTTCTTCATTTCTAACATGTAGTAGTTTCTTCAAAAGCGACAAAAGGATGGTGGTCATATATTTTAAAAAAATTAGATAAAACATATTATGTACTATCTAGGTTGCCTTTTTAGTGCAAATGTAATATGTTTAAGTTTAATCATCTTATTTGATAATAATTTATGTTTTTTTTAAACTAATTTATTTGTCTGTTATTTTCATACAAAAATTGATAATTTTTTTAGGTTTTCCAAAAGAGATGAAACCTTATACAATGGTCATCTAATATACTTATATTGTTTGGTGTTTTTATAATGAAGCAAATTCAAAACAAGATTGAAAAAGCATAAGACATACAAGAAGAAACTTGAATTAAGATTAACTACGAACTCGACCAGAATGACTAGGGCTTTCATCCACTTTAGCCATGGTCTTTATGTCTTTTTTTGGTGCATCATCCAAAATAATAGGGTTGGATTTAGTTCGTGGAGATGCCAACGTTCCAACAACCTTGACTATATTTTCTTATTTGGATCCCAATATGTCACCATGAAGCTGATCCCAAAATCCACCTCTCATAAGACATTGAACTTCACTTCTACTCATCTAATCCTATCCAAGGATTCTACTTACTTATCCTCCTTACCCTCTATGGACAACAAAATGAGGGTTTTTTCCAACCAATGGAATTCCATTGCATGGAACACCTTAGTGTCCCTTGATCTTGAAAATCCTCGATCTGAAACCCACTCTTAGAATTGTCTCTTTATCTATTTCTTGGAAGTCTACGCCCTTTTTTGTAGTGCCTGATTCACCAGGTCCTCCATTATTTTTTGGGTTCCCAGAGATGTACCATTTTTGAAGAACTATCTGGCTTGGTCTGCGGCTCGCTTTGCACCTATTTGATGACAACGCAGGTTGGTTCTCCTTGGAAGATGGGGCTTAGATGGGCCTCTCCTTTGGGCCTTGAGAGCACTAAATATAAACAACTAGTAGCCACCTTCTCTTCCATCATGGTCTACGAGGAGTGAAGGCTAGGAGGAGGTGAACCTGGTAGATAAACAACCCAACCCTCATTTTTTTGGATGAACACAGGACAAGGATTGTAAATGTAGTTGGGATAATGATAAGACTGAAAGAGGGATGCCACCATGTCTAGGAGAAAGGCCGACTCTCAACAAGTCAAGGGGAGCCAAAATTGTACCTGAAACAAATATTCCACACCTCCACTTGAATTTTTTCCCCCGCACAAGCCACAACTCAACCACAAAAGGGGAAACCACTAGATAACACCCAAGAATCTCAAAGGAACACACATAAACCCCTAGCCAGAACCCAATAGTCTCATAAGAATCCACAAAAACCACACCTACATAACTCGGAATTAAAAACCATCCAGACAGGAGAACCAACAAAAGAGCTAGAGAACAACTACCTTAAAAAGGAAGTTGTGCCCACCATTGGAGGATATTGAGCCCACCTCACAAAGAAAATTCCTCATCTTAGCAATCCTTTTTTGGTTAGGAGATCCATCACCACTCTGAGTCATGATCTCCCACTTCCTCCCAATCCTAGTTTCCATACAAATTCCCCATAACAGTGCCAAAACGCCACCACATCAACCATCCTTTAAATTATCAAAGAAGAATGAGGGAGTTCGTGTATCCTTTACCGGACCTGAACCCCATACTCTTGTCTTGTCTTCTTTATTAGAGTCATTAGTTCAGTTGATGAAGCAGGGAAGATCGTACTAT
>JASDQU010392546.1:0-10879 GCA_032191745.1 Picea mariana | reverse complement strand
GGATGGAGTTAAACCATATTCCCTCGAAAATATCAACTATTATGGTTGGCCAATGGTAGTGATCAAGGACAATATCCCCACATAGTTATCCATGAAGAATGAACATTTTATGTTGGATCTTATAGTTCTTGTTAGAAGATAGGTGAAGAAAATGGATGTCTACCTCCAACCACTGATTGATGAATTGAAGTATAGGAAGGTTTATATGTATATGTTGTATCAAGACCCATCCCTATAGAGAGGTGTTTTATGCTGTATGGCATATGTTTGCACTATTATCCAAGACTAATATTTTTCTTTGGTAAACATATTTATTGATTTGTTTATATGATCTAGGAGGATCTAGGAACACTCACATAGGTCTAGAAGGATCCAGAACACTCGCAGAGGTTCAGAAAGGTTCATAAATGCTCAAAATACAATAATCCCAAATGCTCTTGAAAACACGATCAATGTATAGAGCTCGACAATAGCTTTCCAACAACATGAAAATCGCCTCAAACATAGTTCATATGCAAAAGATATGGTTGGTCAAAGTTCAAGTCAAACATGTAAAAAGTCAAAGGGTCAAGGTGACATGTGTCACTACTACAAGGGTGACATGTGGCATGACCATACGAACATACAACGATGACATGGAAAAATCACAAGGTGCCACATGGTATGACCGTACGATTGACTAGGCAAGTGATGTGGCAATCGTACAAGTTACATGGACTAATTGTTTTTCGACACGTTGCAAGGATAGAACAATGAGAGGCTACCACATGGCAACCTCCCATTGGCCATTAATGGTTTATGCTTACCAAAAAATTGTTGGAGTCCAGAGGATCGAAGCCAGATCTCTCATCTGCCAAACCAACGACTTAACCATTACACCATGCAATTAATACTTAACTACATATGGCGCCAATTGTATTTAAATTATGGTAAAGGTTCATTCGGAAGGAAAAAGGGCCGAGGGCTAAGCCCTTGACCCATAGTATTTGGTCACATGATATAACATATAACCGTGGCTTGTGCCAAAGTTCGCGGGAGGTTTAAACATTGGTTAAAACCCATACTATATTAACATAGAGCTACAACCAACATACCATAAAATATGGCATGGTCAATGAGGTTTTACCCTGTGACCTGCTACATACATGCCAACAAACTTAACCAATACACCAAGTGCGAGGGTTTGTTAGGAACCATCCTAGAAAAATATTTAATGCCAACCAAAGAATCCAGATGAGAAGTTAAGGGCCTACACCCTATTTAATGGAGCATGGACCAAGGATGATACACATAATCATAATTATGAAAAGTACAATCTTGAAGTACGTGCCTGAGGGTACCTAGACTTGGAAACTGCACCGTAATGCATCCCACGGGGTTCTGACACATAATTTTAGGAACTTTATACTCATTTTTCATGATTTTTCATAAGGAGTCCAATGGTACACTCTATTTTTGAGTTTGAGCAATGCATAAAAAGGCAATTGTAAAACAGAAGGATTTGAGCATTGATAAAGAGGCATCTATTGGAAGCGGACCCAGAGATGTAGCCCAAATTGGGTGAACTCCGTTATCAAACTTGTGTATGTGATTTTAATATTGTTGTTCTATTTATGCTCAATTATTTTGCAAGTTGTTTATCATTAAAGTGTTTTTGGATAGATAAGTATTTCACATGTAAATTACACACAATGAAGCGATCATTTTTATTTCGAAGATCAAGTAGATTTTATTATGTATTAAAGATTAATAAGTATCTAAGGATTTTCCAGATAAAGTTGGTATCAAAGCAAGTTCTAAAAGTCTTTGCGAGGGAATGCTTACAAGAGCCAAACTCAAACTTGGTAAAGGAGAGCTTGCAAGTTATAAGTCTCAAATTGAAAGAATACTTTGTAAGCATAAGATGGCTTCTAAAGGAAGGGAAGGAGAAGATCCTCCCATGAGTCCAGAAGAAATAATGGATACACTTTGTAACAACCCTAATTAATTAATTAATTGTCATGATTAAATATTTGTTTAATTAATTAATTGTCCTGATTAAATATTTGTTTAATGTATATTAGTTTAATTAATTAATTATCATGATTAAATATTTGTTTAATGTATATTAGTTTAATTAATTAATCAATTAATTATCATGATTAAATATTTGTTTAATAAATTAATAATTCTCATTTTTGAGACTTAGTGTATCGGTAGATGGACCCATTAATGAAAAGGGGGATGAGGTGGTTGAGACTTAATGGAGGGATAAGGTGGTTGAGACTTAATGAGGGGATAAGGCGGTGAATAATGGGGAAGGAAGGATAAGGAAAGGGGGAAACACTTGGGAAGGGGGTATTCTTTTGTTTTGGGGGTAATATTTTGATAGGAGAGAAGGAGAAGGTGAACATAAGGAGTTTTGGGGACTGGATCTGTATTTCTGGATTTACTAGCAACTTGTTTGAGGAGCTTGCTGGAGGACTTTCATAGGGGGCACCTATTGCTGGGAATTTTGGGCTCGCGGGCCAGGAAACCATAAGGAATCTTGGAGCTAGGGAGCCAGATAGGCTGTTCCTAGCTGGCTGGGAGGTTAGTCAGTTTTGGGCAGAGCTTCAGCTTGCACAGAGTTGGAGAATAACATCAGTTTGAGGTATTTTCATTACTATGCAATGTTCACTATTGTTATGTTGTTCATGTTCATTATTTATATATTGTTCATAACAACTATGCTGAATATGTGGTTTATTATCATACTGCTCATAAATTTTAAATTTTAATTCCACTGAACATGGTTATATGTTTAATAATGAATGGCTATATGTTGAATAATAAATTGTAAATAAGTTAGGATAACATTTCTCTATTTTTTTAAAACTTATGTTTTATAAGGCTTTGTTGGAGAGACCTTACACACTTCACTCGATGAGAGAGATAATAAATGATTTGCAACAAATAATTCAAAATCCCATAAGTGGAGAATCTTCGGTAAAAGGAGAGGGAGGAGGTGAATGCGGTGGACCTTTAGAGCCTCCTTCACCATCCTCCTCCTCCTCATCTTCTTTTGAGGGAAGTAAATATTCTTCTCATAAAAATAAGCCCTCTAATAACTCTGGTCATAATTTTCCGTTATCAAAGTTAGATGTCAAGTTTGAATTGTCGACCTATGATGGAGAATTGAATGCTGAGAAATTGAACAACTGGATCAAGAAATAGATGTATATTACAAAGTTCAAAAGATCATGGACGATGCTATAAAGATACAATTAGCTACTCTTTGACTAAGTGGAACAACATTAATATGGTGGGAGATTAAGGTGCAAGTTGATCCTTTTCAAAAAGGTAAAGTAATCTCTTCTTGGGATAAATTTTCCAAGGCCATAAGAAAAAAATTCTATCCACTAGCTTATACAAAAACGACAATGATATAATGGCAACATTTAAGGCAGGATAAAGGCGAGAATATTCAAGCTTATACACTGGAATTAAAAAAAAAAAGGCATTATCCTTAGGGATTCCGTTGTATACCCATGAAACTCTTCTAAAGTATATTGGTGGCATGCACTCATATATTCGTCACACTATTTTAATGTTTAATCCTACTAACATTTATAAAGTGTCAGTACAAACTACACATCTTGAGGCTAGTAAGGGTAAGCATGCAATTGAAGATAAGAAGCCATACAAGTTCGAGAAGAAACTGAAAGGAAAATGGAAGAGTAAGAAGTCATCTACAGTAAAGCAAGCAGAAGGAAGACCTACATGTTCCCACTGTAAGAAAAAGGGACATAAGGAATCATAGTTTTGGAAACTGCATCCAAAATTACGATAAAAAAGTTCCAGGATAAAGGGAAGCATAAGATTGTTGCCTCAACTCATGATGATCTAGGATCATATTCCAGGGATGAATCAAAGATCATGGCAATGGGAATCAAAGGTATATTAACTATCAATTCTAATTCTTCAATTCAATCTGCCAAATTGGAAAGTGATACTGATCAAAAACAGAGAAGCCAACTTTTCCATGTCAGAGTTATAGTCAAACATACAAAGGTAGATACTTTATTTGATAGTGGATATCAAGTTAACTTAATATCTAAAGCAATTGTTAAGAAACTGGGTTTAAAGACGACACCTCATAAAATTCTTATCCATTAGGATGGGTATGTGAAGATGCTAAGTTGCAGGTGAGAAAACAATGTAAGATTGGATTTGCAATTACAACTAAGTTTTTTGATGAGGTTGAGTTAGATGTTGTGTCTCTTGACATTTGCAACATTGTTTTGAGTAGTCCATATTTATTTGACAGAAAGGACATATTCTATCATGAAGATACTAAATATCATCTTTTCAAGAATGAGGTTGAATATATTGTCAGAGCTCATCATATCAAAACTAATGTTTCTTTAGTGAGCACAGGGAAAATCAAGAGACTCGTGAGCACACACAAATATTTTGTTCTCATGATAGTGAAACAAAAATATGAAGCTATAACTGATGCTTGATTAGGTTGTGATCCAGAACATAAATAGGTGTTGGTCAAAATCATATCTAACTATGATGAGTTATTTCAGTAACCGATAGGGTTTCCTCCTAAGAAGGAGGTTTCACATGAAATATATTTTTAGTAGGATGATCCTCTTCTGAACATTGGAATGTATAGGTCATCAGTAATCAAGAATACAAAAATAAACAAGCAAGTTCACGAGTTGCTCAAAAATGGAATCATCAAACCAAGTACCTCTACGTGTAGATCTCCTATCATATTAGTTCCGAAGAAAGATGGCACATGGAGGATGTGTATTGACTTTCGAGCATTGAACAAGATTACGATAAAAAACCATTATCCTCTTCCCATAATTGATGACTTATTGTATCAATTAAAGAATGGTGTTTATTTCACTAAGTTGGACTTGATAAGTGGTTACCATCAGATCATAATTGYAAAAAGTGACAAATGGAAAACTGCTTTCAAGACAAAGTAGGGGTTGTTTGAATGGTTGGTTATTCCATTTGGGTTATGCAATGCACCTGCGACATTCATGAGAGTAATTGATCTAGATTATTTTCGGCATGAAATGAGAGCAAAGATATAATAAAGAAATGTACAGAGAAATATAAGATATCCAATAATATAACAAATGTTTATCATATATATAACCATAAACACATAGATACAATAATACACAATTTTGATTAATGAGCGAAATGTACAAAACTGTAGAAATACAGAGCAAAATACTCGCTAGAATGGTGGCAGCTTATCTCTGAGAGGAGATGTGATGACTACTCACATTCGCAAGAAGATGGATTAAAATGAGGTTCTAAAGGCCTTTTTAACATAAAGAAAATCCAAAACCCTAACCCCAGAAGATGAAAATCCGACAATTTTGTGGACCCCGTTTTGGGTAGTTTGGTGTATCAACTTCCTGGGGGCGTAACTTTGGCATACAATCTCCATTTGGGGCGCACTATAGCTCGTTGGAAAGGTCTCGTCGAGGGGATTCATTTTGGGGGCTCAATTAAAGCATTTGATTATGATTGAGGTGCTCGATCCCCAAAAAAACTTCATTTAGGCCCTGAAAATGGCCTCAAAAGTTTAGGAACATAAAAACTGCGAAAAATAGTAAATTGCCAGAAGACCGTTTTGAGCCAGTTGGAATCGGTGGGTGGCCATTGATATCCACCTAGATCAGTAATGAATGATGTGGCCTTACATAGATGATTTTTTCATCATCTACTTAGATGATATATTGATATTTAGTCGAAGATGGGAAGATCATATAAAGCATGTCAAGACAGTCTTTGAACTCTTAAAAAAGGAGAAGTTGTATATCAAGATGTCTAAATGTAAATTTGGAAAAACTTCTCTCGTATATATGGGATATATTGTAGGGAATGGTATGCTAAAGATAGATCCTGCAAAAGTAGAAGTGATTGTGAAATGGCCCAATCCAACTACTACCAAAGAAGTCAGGATCTTCTTAGGAGAAGTACAATACTAGAGGAAATTCATTGCTAATTTGTCTTTCATCGCAACTCCTCTACATGCATTAAATAGTTTTAAACAAGTCTTTCAATGGGGAGGAAAGCAACAAAAATCCTTCGAGACATTGAAGGAAAAGATAAGCACCGCACCATTTTTTGCTCTGCGAGATATATAACAACCATTTGAGATTCAAATTGATGCAAGTAGATATGCCATGGGAGCATTCTTGATGCAACAAGGTAAACCTATATTTTATCATTCTGAGACTTTACTCATGCTGTGATTAACTATCCAACATATGATAAGGAATTGTATGCGTTGGTACAAAGTGTGAAGAAATGGAAGCATTACTTAATGGGAAATGAGACAATAATCATACAGATCATCAACCATTACAATATTTGCAGTCACAGAACAAGCTACAACATACATGACATTTTAGGTGGATGTGTTTCTTACAACAATTTCATCTAGTAGTCAAGTATAAGAAATGTATTCATAATAGGGTTGTAGATATGTTGTCAAGACTAGTGATTAATGCATCGACAATATTCATGTATAATCCTCTAGCTCATGAATTTATGCAGAACAATATGCTAAGGATGGAGTTTTTAAAGATGTGTATGAAGCATTAAATCGTGGCAATCGACAATAAGATTATTATATGCATGAAAAATTGTTATATCATCTTGGAAAACTTTTATACCCAGAGATGAAATAGTAAATGTAATTAGAGAAGCTCATACATCTCTCGTTTCTGGTCATTTTGGGGTTGGTAAGACAACAACTCAGTTGCAGAGGTATTGTTATTGGCCTCAGATGATTGAAACAATTTCCAAGTATATCAAAGGGTGTGTTATGTGTGTCACAAGAAATCCTAGAAATAAAAGTTGGGATTATATACACCACTTCTAGTACCTTCTCCACCATGGGAAAGTATCTCCATGGATTTTGTAGGGGGTTTGCCGATGTCCAAGAAAATTTATGATTATCTATATGTCATCGTGGATAGATTCAATAATATGTGTATTTTAATTCCATACAAGAAACATGTCATAGATGAACAAACTACACAAATGTTCTTTGCTAATGTTTGGGTTCATTTTGGACTTCCTACATCTATTATATCAGATTAAGATTCTCATTTTTTGGGAAAGTTTTGGTCTCATTTATGGGAGCTCATGGACACCAAGCTAAAGAAGATCACAAATTTTCGTCCACAAATAGATGGACAGAAAAAGGTGGTAAAAAAAATAGTGGTACATCTACTCGAAGGATACTGTAACAAGCATCCTAAGTTATGGGATGAGCAATTTCCTTATGTACAACATGCCTATAATCACGTGATGCATTCTTCTACTTAGAAAACTCCTTTTGAAGTATGTTTGGGGTACTTGCCTAAATCACCTATGGAATTTTCTTTCAAGAAGAGTGTAAAGAAGACAGACACAATGATACAAATAAAGCTAAAAGGTTCATTCAAAAGATCCAACATGTACATCAAGCAATACATGAAAAGTTGGAGAAAAGCCAAGGAAAATATAAGGCGAGGCATGACAAACATTGGGTTGATCATCAATTTGAATTCGATGATCAAGTATGGTTACATATCAAGAAAGATAGAATGAAAGGTGAAGGGAAAAAGCTAAGACCAATTTGATATGGTCCATTCAATATCTTGGAGAAGATTGGTACGAATGCCTTTCGTTTAGATCTACTAGCCTACATGCAAATGTATTCAATGGTAAATGTTGAGAATTTGAAGCTTTATGAGCCTCCTATGATTATGGATGAAGATGAAAGTATTCAGGTTTTGATAGTTGATGATTTTTCTCCGAATTATTTAGACGAGCTACAGGAAGATGTTATTCTTGACAGAAGAATCATGATTTCACAATGAAGTGATGTGGAATATCTTCGAGTTGGTCTTAAAGGGGTAAAACCAAGTAAAGCAAAATAGATGGAGATCAGAAGGGTGAGGGAACTCTACCCTCACCTAGTTGCTGAATAATAAACAATTTTGGTGGTCCAAAAGGATTCCAATGGGGAGGAATGGTCCAGGAGGATCCAAGAACACTTATAGAGGTCCAGAGGGATCCAGAACGCTCACAGAGGTCCAAAAGAATCCAGAACACTCGCAGAGGTCCATAAAGGTTAAAAAATGCTTGAAATTCAATAATCCCAAATGATCTTGAAAATTCCATCAATGTGTATATCTCAACGATAACTTTTCAACGATGCAAAAATCACCTCAAACAGAGTTCGTATGCAAAAGATATGGCTAGTCAAAGTTCAAGTCATAAATACAAAAAGTCAAAGGGTCAAGGTGACACGTGTCACCACTACAAGTTTGACACGTGGCATGATTGTACGACTGTAGGACGATGACATGGAAACATCACGAGTTACCATGTGGAATGACCGTATGTCTGACTAGTCAAGTGATGTGGCAATCATATCGGTTACATGGACTAATCGTTTGTCGACATGTGGCAAGGATAAACCAATGAGAGGTTGCCATGTGGTAGCCTCCCATTGGCCATTAATGGTTTATGTTTACCAAAAAATGTTGGAGTCCAGAGGATCGAACCAATGGCTTAACCATTGCACCATGCGATTAATACTTAACTACATATGGCACCAATTGTATTTAAATTGTGGTAAAGGTTCATTCAAAAGGAAAAAGGGTTGAGGGATAATCTCTCAACCTGTAGTATTTGGTCACATGATATAACATATAACCGTGTCTTGTGCCAAAGTTTAAAATATGGCATGGTCGATGGGGTTTTACCTCGCGCCCTGCCACATATATGCCAACAAACTTAACCAATACGCCAAGTGCAGGGGTTTGTTAGGAACCCGCCTAGCAAAATATTTAAGGCCAACCACATAATTCGGATAAGCAGTTAAGGGCCCGCACACTATTTAATGGTGCGTGGACTGAGGATGGTACATAGACTCATAATTATGCATAGTACAGTCTCGAAGTACATGCTCGAGGATACCTAGACTTGGGGGTTGCACTATAATGCATTCCATGGGGTTTTGACATAAAATTTTAGGAACTTGTACTCATTTTTCACGATTTTTTGCAAGGAATCCAATGGTACACTCTGTTTTTGAGTTTGAGCAACGCAAAAAAAAGTCATTGTAAAACACAAGCATTCGAGCATTAATAAAGAGGTCTCTATTGGAAGGGAACTTGAAGACGTATTCCAAATTGGGTGAACTCTGTTATCAAACTTGTGTATGTGATTTTAGTATTGTTGTTCCATTTATGCCCAGTTATTTTGCAAGTTGTTTATCATTAAAGTGTTTTTTGATAGATAAGTATTTCACATGTAAATTGCAAACAATCAAGTAATCATTTTTGTTTCGAAGATCAAGTAGATGTTATTATGTATTAAAAATTAATAAGCATCTAAGGATTTTTTGGATCATTATATGAGTTATGATATTCAACATACTTAATTTGGTGAAAATGCCTGCGTTTGTGCTAATGTATTATATATACAATAATTGTTGGGTATGTGTTATATTCTTTGCATGTGGAGGGGGGGAGGGGTGCGTTGGATTATGAAGATCCCACCACCTGACGATGTACGCCTGCATGGCGCACTTCTCAGGGAGTTGCAGGGGGGCTAGACATGGCCCCTTTGCTTAAGCAAAGCCTTTGGCTCCAGGGCAATGCGTTGCAATTTTTTTTGGGATAGTTTTTGCTATTTAAGAAGTTTTCGCTATTTTTAATAGTTTTCTAAATTAATCCCAGATTAAGGGATTAGGTTTTTGGTAGCTACAAAATAACTAAAATATTGTATATATTGTATCGTGAATGGTGAAATTAATACAATGAAGAGTTGAGAGGCTCGACGCCAAGGAAGGCTAGTTTTCTTCTGGTTAAGGATTTCCAGCATAAATCTCTGTGTACTATGTGTATGATTTATTTATTAATTTCTATTTTGCTTAAGAATTTATATGCATTGTTCTACTTCACAGGTTTAAAACTTGCATGTGGTATGAGAGCTTGTTTTTGGTTTCAGGGGGACATCTTTATTGCTAAGGGTTTGGCTTGTTTTTGATGAATCAAGTTTATCTTGGGTATGTGATAAACCTGGGTTCAATGGAAACTTTTGCGGTGGTGATTTATGTGATTGAAAGAGAATGATGAGTAGTTCTAGAATCAAGATTGATAAATTCAACAGTCAAAGATTTGAGCCATGGAAGCTCAAGATGGAGGACATTCTTGTTGACAAAGAACAATGGATCACTATGGATCCCAATACACAACCTCCTGGTACAACTAAAGAATATTGGGAGAAGATGGATAGAAGAGAAAGGAGTCATGTTGTGTCATGCCATGTCAACATCCATGTGTCAGGCCACATCAATAGTTGTCATGTCAAACATGAAATGGACAATGGCCAGTGATCATGTCAGCGAGATTGGTGAAGTGTTTTCGTATGCCAACAGAATTGGCTGATGGATGATGATTAGGTCAGTTGAATTGGTAAAGTGTTTCATTTGTCCTAGAGGGATCGTCGATGAACAATGGTCAATGGTTGGGTCAACCAATATAGTGATGTCTTGCAATTCAATTGCCAAAGGAAAGGGTTGATGGCCAATGGCCGGGTCGACAGTTTTGTCAGCGTGTTGTATGTGCCCAATGGAAAACATTAATAATTGATAGAATTCATATCAACGACTGAGATTTCACCCAATTTTGAGAATGACGGTGCATATTAAAGGACTGTTATAACAATAAAAAAATCAATTTCTATGAAATTTTCAAATTTTTTAAGGTCTTGAACTTGTGGGGTGATTTAGAGGCTCTAAACGATATTTTTGGGAAATTAATTTTTAGGAGAAAATGGTGTACCATAGTTACACCCTAAAAGGCACACCTTTTCTTTG
>JASDQU010392543.1:0-10950 GCA_032191745.1 Picea mariana | reverse complement strand
TTACCCAAAACACATGTTTATTGACTAGCTTCAGGACTGGTCACAAACCCTATATTCCACAGAGTGTATCTCCATAATTATAGTGAATCAAGAGATTAAATTTTTACCATAGGTACCTTGATATGTCTTCTCAATACCATAGTGATTTCACCATCTGAATCGTTCTAGAAAAAAAGTTATAGAAAAAATGGTAAGATGACCTGAAAATAACATACCTTAGAACACATCACCAAAAGACTTCATCCTCCCTTGAAATTTGGCCTTCTTTTCTTCTTATTTCCTCTGAAATTTGACTTGTATCAAATGAATGTATAATGATGTTTATTTATACCATTTATGTCACTTCCTTTTAACATTACGGCCAACCTGACACTTTCTTATTCTGTAATTCTTTTCTTTAATTATCTTCGAGGCCTACATGTACTTCCTTCTTCAATTCACTTTGTCATCTTCAAAAATTCATTTCTCCTCAACCATGAGGATCCACGTGACATGCCACATACCACCAGAAACAACATGATGTATACTATCCATCCATGGGTGTTGTATCTGCATGTGCATTTTCCTTCATGTCCAAATACCTTCATCAATCTTGCGGTCCAAAACCCATGACTAGGGTTGACATCAATGACAACAACCAATCTTCCAACAGTAGTCGCTTTGCATTATCTCCCTACATCTTTCTAGCATGCTTCACATGTTCTTGAATATGCATGTGCATCCTTGAATAGCATGGGCCAATAATACCTAGCTCTCAGTACTTTGTGAGTTGTTGTGTCTCCCAAAAAATGGCCCCCAACAAGTTCATCATCCATGTCCCTTAGGACCTTGTCATCAACTTATTTCTCAAGGCATCTAAGTAACACCCCATCATAATTATTTCTAAATATAATGTCATGTAGCAACTAATATTGCAAATATTTCAGTCTGAGTGCTCTCTTCTGCTTAGCATTAAGGTAATTGGGGGTCGTGTTGTGTTGCAAGTAATATTTGATGTCATTATAGTATGAACCCTCAATGGTTGGGACATATGGAACTTGTTGAGTTTACATCATTGGTTCATATTTCCACCCATCCTCTTCATGTTCTTCATCACTGGCACCTTGTGTCACTAATTTACATAAGCCTTGACCTTTCATGATATTGGTTGGTTTAAATTCAAGGTCGTATTATTGTAAGGTTGTCATCCAATTTCCTCGTCACTCTCCCAATTCTCTTTGAACTGTAACCTGACCTTTGGGTGAGGGATGATGACTTTGTATGATTTTTTTAGGATATAAGGAATGAACTATTTGATGGCTTTATGGATGGAAAAATCTTTCTTATCCACAGGGGGATAGTTCATCTCAGCACCTTGTAATCCAATGCACATAAATTGGATAGCTTATCCCTCTCCATGTTCATCCTTTTTTGTGAGCATTGTTGCCAGGAAGTGATCAAATGCAAATGCATATAGCAAGAAATATTTGGTGAAATATAGACTTTACGAAGATAATGCAACAGCTTTGATATTTTTGAATGCTTCCTTCTCCACTGGTGTCCATTAAAATTGAACATCATTTTGTATCATTCTTTGAATTGGCTTCACAATTTCGGAGAAATATGGGACGAATCTTCTTACAAAATTGATTCTGCGAAAGAATGATTGCATTGATTTTTTGCTATGTGGTGGGGGAATTTGTAGAATAGATTTTATCCTCTCTGGGTCCACTAAAATTCTATCTTTTGAGATCACATCTCCCAATAATATTCCCTCTAAAATATCAAAGATGGTTTTCTTCGGATTTAAATAAATCCCATACTTCCTACATCGCTCAAATATTTGTTTCAAATTCTTCGGATCATCTTCCCTTTTCTTTAAATAAAAAGTGACATCATCAAGGTAGACCACCACACATTGACTGATTAATAATTTAAAAGATATATCCATTTCCATTTGAAATGTGGCTCTTGTGTTCATTAAGCAAAAGAGAATCCTTATGTAAGCATACATTCCCCACTTTGTCTGGAATGTGGCTTTTAATCAGTCAGGTTCTACTACAAGAACCTGATTATATCCTGAAAACCTGTTTAATAGAGAAAACATCTTAGACCCTAAAATGAGTTGAAGTATTTGTTCGATCATGGGAATGGGGTAATTTTCCTTGTCAAGAGGTACGATTTGGATTCTGAAAATATATACAAAACCTCATTTCTCTTGACTTATTTCGTACGAACACCATATTAGAAACTCAAGTTGAATGTCTAACTTTAAATATGGTTGGGGCATCCAATAGCCTCTTTAATTCTTTCTGTATAAGATGCTTGAGAGTCGGATGTATCTTTTTTTGCTTCTACTAAAATGGTTTGATACATTCTATAATAGGAATCACATGTTGTATGATTCAGGTATCATATCTTTTCAAATAATCATAAGTCCAAGAAAAAACATCTCGATACTTCTTAAAAAGTTCCATGAATAAAAAAAAAATCCACATCTGAACAATAGGTGCCCAGATTGACAAATTTTGGTTGTTTATAGGTTCCAATATTAACCAAGAAGTGCATCTGTTGGCCCTTGGTTATGGAAGTATGCGAAGATCAAGGAAGAAAAGGGAGAATGTGAACTTCGTGGAAGACACAGTGACTGTTACTGGGTCGAAGTGAGCAAAAGAGAAGAAAATCCCAAGCGAAGTAAGCTATTGAACGAGGAGATCGGGGATGAAAGATAAGAAAGAAAGAAGGATCATGGACAAATCAGCAAGTGAGAAAAGACATCGTTGGATGCTTTGGAGCACCGCATGAGAAGGAAGGAAAGATAGGCTGGCGAAGCCCTGAAAATACGAGTCAAGTTGACCTAGGGTTTAAACACCTAGGGTTTTGGACACCTAGGTTTCAGCCTAAGGATGTTGGTGAGCTATTGCAATGTATAAATATAGGTCTAAAGGACCTGGGATGGGTTGGTGTTATGATTATTGTTGTTGTCTTTTTTGTTGTGTGATCAAGCGAGTAGTAGTGTGTGAGAAAGAAGTGTTGATTACGAGAGCCTTCTAGTATTGTAAGATCTTCAGCTGGGTGTGAAGATCAACCCTGCAACTGGGAGCGCAGGGAGGGGAGAGAAAGAGAGGAGAATAAAGAAGATCTTCTAGCTAAGAGCAAAGACAAGAATTGTATGCTTTACCTTAATATATTATAGCACAGTTATGTGGGCGTAGACCTAGAGAGAGGGTGAACCACATATATTTTGTGTTGTGTGTGACTGGTATCTTATCTCTGTCATTGATATAATGTGATTGCATTATTTTTTTAGATCTGATAAGTAGATGTGAAGAATAGATCTAAGATTCTAAGTGATATATGAATGTTGTGTTGTTCTTGTGTTAGATCCACTTGATATCCCCTTTGGTTGTAGACATCCCTGTCCTACAAGCCCCTCATAACTGCTTTAGGTGAGACTGCATTTTCTTTGCAGGTGTTGCTGAAAGGGCCAGTAGTTAGGGCTTGTTGGTGCGCTCTTGGAGTTAAACCCTGGGTCTGCCCATGTGCCAACAAATGGTTCTGTTGTTGGGACCAGAATCTTCTTGAGGGAATGTCAAGGTGGTTTCCATTGAAGATAGAGACTCAAAAGTGGATAGAAGATCAAGAAAAGGACTTCGCTGAAGCCCAGAACAAGAATCCTAATCTCAGTTCAGAGGATTGGTTGGAAAAAAATATCTTTACTGATATACATGAAATTTTCTTTGGGGGAATCCATCAGGAGTTGTATGAGTGGCTAGCTAGGTTAGCAGATACCCAGTTCGAGATCCGATCTAGACCTCCTGTGGTTTGGACGTCGGAGATGATCAAGAAGTCAAAAGAGTTGATAACATCATATCACGAGTAGTAGATCACTGGTTTGATAGCACCATTGGAGGGTACATCATAGAGTTTGTTGTTGACAGAGTAGAATCATACAACCAAGATGAGAGATACTTCTTCAAGGGGCCCAGAGGAAAATTTTTACAATTCCTAAAGTTGAGACTAAATATGTTATTGCATGAGAAGAACATCTTGAAGATACAGTAGATTGGTTGGATCTAGAAAGGCTAATGTTCAAAAATTTGGACAGCGAAAATGACACAGAAGTTGGACATACGCGCAATGGGAGAGTATTCATAGAAGTTCACCTTGCGAACCTATTCAAGCAGAACTATGGGGATGAAGGTTTCTATAGTGGAGAAGAGGCAGATCTGACAGACGGGGAGCATTCAGAGCCCACTGGGATAGAGGAAGGGAAAGCTAAAGAGCTTCGTCGGGGAGAACCTAAAACCTCAGAAACTGTTCAAACCATCAAAGTAAGTACTGTTATCCCTCCTGTTGATTCAGTAGTATTAAGAAATCTGAGTAATCTGATCCAGATTTTATGAGCAGAATGAAATGAATACAGATTATTAACATGTGCTTAACACAAAATAACAGAGATACAGTAAAACTAGTTTTCTATTAAATAAAGAAATAATCTAGAAACTGTAAAATGCANTGTGTGTGACTGGTATCTTATCTCTGTCATTGATATAATGTGATTGCATTATTTTTTTAGATCTGATAAGTAGATGTGCAAAATAGATCTAAGATTCTAAGTGATATATGAACGTTGTGTTGTTCTTGTGTTAGATCCACTTGATATCCCCTTTGGTTGTAGACATCCCTGTCCTACAAGCCCCTCATAACTGCTTTAGGTGAGACTGCATTTTCTTCGCAGGTGTTGCTGAAAGGGCCAGTAGTTAGGGCTTGTTGGTGCGCTCTTGGATTTAAACCCTGGGTCTGCCCATGTGCCAACAAATGGTTCTGTTGTTGGGACAGGAATCTTCTTGAGGGAATGTCAAGGTGGTTTCCATTGAAGATAGAGACTCAAAAGTGGATAGAAGATCAAGAAAAGGACTTCGCTGAAGCCCAGAACAAGAATCCTAATCTCAGTTCAGAGGATTGGTTGGAGAAAAATATCTTTACTGATATACATGAAATTTTCTTTGGGGGAATCCATCAGGAGCTGTATGAGTGGCTAGCTAGGTTAGCAGATACCCAGTTCGAGATCCGATCTAGACATCCTGTGGTTTGGACGTCGGAGCTGATCAAGAAGTCAAAAGAGTTGATAACATCATATCACAAGTAGTAGATCACTGGTTTGATAGCACCATTGGAGGGTACATCACAGAGTTTGTTGTTGACAGAGTAGAATCATACAACCAAGATGAGAGATACTTCTTCAAGGGGCCCATAGGAAAATTTTTACAATTCCTGAAGTTGAGACTCAAGATGTTATTGCATGAGAAGAACATCTTGAAGATACAGTAGATTGGTTGGATCTAGAAAGGCTAATGTTCAAAAATTTGGACAGCGAAAATGACACAGAAGTTGGACATACGCGCAATGGGAGAGTATTCATAGAAGTTCACCTTGCGAACCTATTCAAGAAGAACTATGGGGATGAAGGTTTCTATAGTGGAGAAGAGGTAGATCTGACAGACGGGGAGCATTCAGAGCCCACTGGGATAGAGGAAGGGAAAGCTAAAGAGCTTCGTCGGGGAGAACCTAAAACCTCAGAAACTGTGCAAACCATCAAAGTAAGTACTGTTATCCCTCCTGTTGATTCAGTAGTATTAAGAAATCAGAGTAATCTGATCCAGATTTTATGAGCAGAATGAAATGAATACAGATTATTAACAGGTGCTTAACACAAAATAACAGAGATACAGTAAAACTAGTTTTCTATTAAATAAAGAAATAAGCTGGAAACTGTAAAATGCAGCGGAAACAAGCTTAATGGAATGGTGGCGGCTTATCCCTGAGAAGAGATGTGACGGTTGCACTCATTCGCAAGAAGATGATTACAATGAGGCTCTCAAGGCCTTTTTACAATAAGCAAGAGTTTCCTAAACATCCAAAAACCTAACCCTAGGAGATGAAGCGCCAAAAGTCATGTGGGCCCCGTTTGGGTAAGTTAGTACATCAACTTCCCGAGGTCGTAACTTTTACATACGATCTCTGTTTTAGGTGTATGATAGCCCATTAGAAAGATCTATCCGAGGAATACAACAATTGCAAAAAAAATTCATGATGTATTTTCATGATCGCAACATACCCCAAAAAATGTCATTTAGGGCCTCAAAACGGCTCCGGAAGTTCAGGACCCAAAAAACTGCTAAAAATAGTAAATTATCAAAATTGCTAGAAAGTTGTTTTGAGCCAGATGGAAAAGGTGTGTGGCCGTAGATATCCACCTAGATCAATCCTACATCCTTAGGAAGCAATGGTCTCCATCGCGTTGAGTTCCCCCATCAGATGAGGAAATTTTTGTTGAATTTGGCCCCGGGTGAGCCACTTGCCTTGGTGCAGGAGTTGCCCTGCTTTGATGACTCGATAAAGCTGGATCCTTTGTTGTCAAGTTCCCTTGATCTGTGTGCCCACAATCTGATCACTGGATGCCTGTTGTATGCAGTCGGGATTGAGCTCTATTGGTGTCAACTGTTCTGCTACACTTGAGGTGTCCAACAATGGTGGGAAATAAGGTCGAAGGAGGTCCACGTTGAACACTAGGTGTAGGCCAAGGAAAGGAGGAATGTTGAGCTCAAAATAATTATCCCCCATAGCCTTGGTGATAGTGTACGGCCCATAAAGGAGTGGGAAAAGATTTCGATGGGGTCCTATAAGGCATTCTTTCTGCAAGTGAAACCAAACTTTGTCACCCACCAGAAACTTATGTGGCACCCAATGTTGATCATGGCGTTGTTTGTACTTGTCATTACAATTTTGTAGGATATCTTGAACCTATTGGCAGATGTGCTGGATTCGCTCAATGAACCGAGTGGCTTTGTCAGCTTTAGTTGGAGCAGGAGATGAGTCAGTCGAGGTGACTGCAAGGGGAAGTGCAACATCTATGGGACCCAATGGTTGGAATCCCAACCCCACCTGAAAGGGGTGTGGCCGGTTGAGCTATGCAGGGCTCAGTTGTAGCTATGTTGGACATAGGGAAGGCTCTCATCCCATGTGCGTGGGTGCTTTGAATAATACATGCGAAGGATATGCACAATCATTTGATATACAACCTCATTTTGTCCATCTGTCTGGGGGTGGAAGGTCATGGATTTGGTGAGCTTGGTGTCTAGCAATGACCAGAGGCTCGACCAGAATGTGCTGAGAAATCAACTATCCTGATCTGAGACAATGGTTTGTGGGATTCCAAAATGTACCCAGACTCGTTCAAAGAAGAGCTTGGCAGTGGCCTATATTATGATTCTCTTCTTGCAGGCAACCAAAATCACCATCTTAGAAAAGTGATCAACAACCACAAAAACACAGTCATTTCCCCGCTTGGTGGATGGGAGACCCGACATGTAGTCCATTGAGATGGATTCCCATGGCCTGTCAGGATTAGGAAGAGGGGTGTAAGGGCCCTATTTCTTAGTGGTTGGTTTGGCAATAGTGCAAGTAGTGCAAGACCTGATATACTTAATGACCTCCTGTCGAAGTTTCGGCTAGTAGAAATGTTTATGTAGCATCTCCACTCTCTTTTCAACACCGAAGTGTCCTACCATCCATCTGTAGTGGGCTTCCCAAATCACCTTTGCTCGCTCGCTTGATGGAACACATATATGGCCCAGACGACACAACAACCCATCCTAAAGATGGAAATTATCGACAACTGCGTTTGCACCCAACATTTGGTAGGTGGTGGCGAAGTCAGGGTCTATCTCATAGAGTTGGGGCCATCCAGAGGTCTCATGGCTACAAGAGTCTAGCACCGTGGTCAGTGTCATGATTGGTGGTCTACTGAGGCAATCAGCGACGTGATTGGTGCTTCCTATTTTATAATTGATGTTGAGGTGGAATTGTTGCAAGTATGTGGACCACTTTTGATGGCGGTCATTCTGTAATTTTCCTTGTGTCTGCATGAACTATAGTGGTTTATGATCAGTGTGGATGACTGTCTCCTTCCCAAGAATGTAATGTCTCCACTTGCGACAGGCTTACACAATGGAGTACATTTCTTTGTCGTAATTAGGGTACTTACGAACAGTATCTAACAGTGTCTCACTATGATAGGCCACGGGGTGGCCGTGTTGAGTGAGAACGACGCCCACAGCATAGTCTGAAGCATCTGTCTCAATCTCAAAGGAATGTTGTAGGTCTGGTAGTGAACGTACCAGGGCTGAGCACAAGAGTTTCTTGAAATCATCGAACGCTTGTTGTTGGGACCGACCCCACGCAAATGTTTCCTTACCACCACCCTAGTTTATTTGGCTGAGGGCCCATGCAATATGGGAGAATCCCAGCACGAACCGATGGTAGAAATTGGCAAGGCCCAAGAAGCTTTGAATCTCAGTGAGTGTGGTTGGGGTTGGCCAGTCATGGATGACTTGGATCTTCGCTAGATCCACATGTACGCCATGTGGATCAATGATGTAGACCAGGTAATGGACCCTGTCCATGTAGAAGGAGAATTTTTCCAAGTTGGTGTATAGCTTGTGTTGTTGCAGGGTGTGCAGAACCTGTTGAATATGTTGCAAGTGTTCGGCCCAAGTCTTGTTGTAAATTAGAATGTCATCCAGATATACCACTACAAAAGTATTGGTTAATGGTCGCAGGATATCATCCACCATCCTCATGAAAGTGGTTGGATCATTTGTCAAACCAAAGGGCATGACCAACCATTCAAAAAAGCCTTACTTTGACTTGAAGGCAGTCTTCCATACATCTGTTTGTTCTATCGGGACTTGGTGGTAGCCAGACTTCAAATCAATCTTACTGAAGTATTTTTCCTCTGTAAGTTGATCAAGGAGGTCATCAAATTAGGAAATCGGGTACCAATTTCTGACTGTGATTTTATTCAGAGCCCAGTAATCAATACAGAGTCACCAAGTTCCATATTTCTTCTGTACCAGCATGATTGGGCTCCCACAAGGTGATGAGATGGGATGGATGTGCCTCTTCTGGAGAAATTCTTGGATCTGTCGCTTGATCTCCTCATTCTCTAACAAAGAGCGACAATAGACTGGCCCATTGGGCAGCAGTGCGTCGGGGGTCAGATCGATGGGGTGCTTGACCTGGCAGTGAAGAGGTACCCCTGTAGGTGAGGAGAAGATATCTGAGTATTCTTCCACAACCTTATCTACTTGCTTCTACTGTGTGGATAGGTCGGCTGCAGAGACCCTAGATGTGGTTGCGATCTTTCGCTTATTCTGAGAGTGAATAACGAAGAAGACAAACTTCCCCGTCTGAGAAATGACCTTTTTTCATTTCTTAGCAGAGATCAAGGAAATAGCACTAGGTGGGATTGCCTTGGGTATCCTGTACAATTTCTTGTTCAAAGTAATAATAACACTACGAGGCCTAGACTCATATACAGCATGACGTTTCCATAAATAAGGTTGGCCTAAAAGCACATCACAAACTTTGAGAGGAGAAACATCACACAATACCTTGTCTTTGAAGGGCTTGATGTCGTACGACAGTCAGCACTGTTGGATGATGTAGAGATTGATTCCTTGGCAGAGCCATCCAATGGTGTAGGGTTGTGGGTGCGGCATTGTTGGCAAGGCCAACCGCTTGATGACCTCTGCTAAGATGAGGTTCTTCTGGCTACCGCTATCAACGATGAAGTGTAGCGGGGTACCTTTTATCCACATCTGTGAATGGAAGAGGTGCTTTCCTTCTTCTGGCTCGTCTAGTTCACCAGGCTAGATCTTGGTGGTAGCAATGGTGGCACTAGGTTCCACGTCAATGATCCATCTTCTCCTTTCTGGTTCTGGCTCAGAGTCAGAATTTGCATCTGATTCAGAGGCTTTCACTTTAGCCACCAATGACTGCTTTGAGCAGCAGTCAACAATGTTATGCCAAGGGCTCTTATGGAAGTTGCACCACTTTCCAGTGTCTTTCTTTGTCTTTCCGGTGTCTAGCTTGGACTAGTTGTCCTGATACTGTCCAACTTTGCTCTGTCCTTTATTCTGTGGGTTGGGGCCACCCTTTCCTGGCTTTTTTTATGAGGGGTTCCTAGGCCCAAATAGCCGTGTCTTTTGTTTGAGCTTCTGCTTTATTTTGATGGCATATCTGTAGGCCGCGCCCAAGGATTAGATAGCCAGAAAATCCATTTCAGTCTAGATGTATCTATGCAAAGCACTACAATACTTGAGAACCATATGTCTCTCTGAATCTTTGCAACCCAGCTTGGTGAGCAAAGTATGGAAGATATTTGTGAAATCTGGCACTGCTTGGTCTCTTTCTTGCCGCAGTGTGGTCCATTTGGTATACAGGTCATCATAACTTCCGAAAGGGTAGTATTGTTCCTTAATAGCATCCCTAAAGGATTCCCAAGTGGTCGTGACTGAAAATAATGAGGGTTCCCTTGTTTCCTTTTGCTCACAGAATGTTTCCCACCAATATTTGACATGGGGAATGACTTTGAGGAGTGAAAAAGTAATATTTTCTCTATTTGAAAAGTTATGGACAAAAAAATACCCTTCTAGTAGATTCAACCACTTATCTATAGCATCTGTGTCTATCTGACCTTCAAATATAGGAATATCAAAGTTTATTTGTACCTTGAAGGGGGCGGTGCCTCCGTTCGAAGAAGATGTGTCGCATGTTGGTAGTCACCGAAGGATTTGCGCGAAACTATCCATCATCTCATTCCTCTGTTGCATGAGGGATTCCTCAATAAACAGTTTGAAAGGATCTCATGTCCCATCATCTTTCTTTTCTCCTGCCATGAGAGGTCTCTTGGGTGTGCGAGAGCTTTTGTCCTCAAGAGAAACAAGCTCGAGACCCAAGTCTTTGTACTCTGACCTCGTTGAGGACATGCATTAAAACGACAAGGAGCAGACCACTCTGATACCACTGATTTATATTTTATGAGCAGAACGCAATGAATACAGATTATTAACGGGTTCTTAACACAAAATAACAGAGATACAGTAAAACTGGTTTTCTATTCAA
>JASDQU010392540.1:4190-15141 GCA_032191745.1 Picea mariana | reverse complement strand
TCTCAAAGTGGAAAATATGGATTTTGATTTATGTGTTTATGGTTGATTGTTGAAAAAAATGGTCTGCAGAAAGTCTTGGACAACAAACATTTTTTGGATAATGTGGATATTTTCATGTTTTGGATATGATTTGAAATAATTCTGATATTTAAAATTCAAATTTTGGAAATACTTATGGGAGTTACAAGGAGGCATGTGTTTAGTTGGTTGTCTAATTGTGTTTATTTTGTAAAGGAATAAAAGGGAGTCACAAGGGGTCCCACCTACTTAGTTACTATTTAATAAAAATCCTTAATTATTATTATTATTACTTCCCCTAAACTAAAAATTAGTTAAGTTTAATTGACTTAACTAAAGGAAGTAGTTGAACTACTTCAACTTGTTTGGAATGCATAAAATCAAAATGAGAACGAAGAACAGGGGGAGAATAGAAGGAGAAAGAAATACTAAGGTTTGCTCTTGTATTTTCATGAGATAGTTCAGTTTTCATTCATTCTTCAGTCCATTAAAGGCCTAATTCTCTTTTTGACAGCAGGGTCTCATTGTAGACAGCAAGGTTCAAAGATGAACCATATCATTCAAATGCTTGTTTCAGAGGTGTTGATCTATCTTTGATAGTTTGTGTATACTTGTATGTTTATGAATTGAGTTCATAACTGATAAAGGATATTGTACATAGTCAAGTTAGAAGCAGTTTGTGGCAAGCTGATCCATATTTTAAAGTTTAGTTTTTACTTCTTGTCAGAGTCCTTTTGTATGGTTTTCATCGGGGATATCTAGATTTTACCTTGGTCCATGCCCCCACAGGGATTTTGTAAAGAGAAAGATATTTTTTATTTCTTGGAATGAAATAAAGTGATTTCTATTCTATCTCATCTATGTTAATCTATGACTTGGCTACTTTTTCTTTTGATATCCACATTTATTTTCTGCAATCTATATATTTTTATAAAATTACATAAAAATTTCATATTTTGCAACAATCTTTTAATTTAAAAAATCATCCTAAGTCGTTGTAACTAATACTTGTGGATTGGGAAATATTTTTTTGAGGCTATAAAACATAGGGTGATATTCTCGACTATCTTGCCTTATCCAAGTGAGATTCAAAAATTCTTGAGTAAGATAAATTCATATATTTTCCTCAACACACGTCACCATTATATACAATAAATTTTTACATCAAAATTTTGAAACAAGTGTGGTCATTCCTCCTACATTTCCTCTTCTATCTCCCATGTTTCTTCTTTGGGGATATAGTGGGTCCATTGGACCTTTACCTGCTCTATGACTCTATTCGGGAGCATCATATCTTTCCTATATGGTATACATACCATTTGTATCTAGAAGTATCCTCATAGTTCCAAATACAACGTTATCATGCTCATAGTGGTACTATGTCATTTCCCCCCTTGAAATAACAACATCCTCATTGCTCTTCTTTCCAAGTACTCAATTCATGTCTTCATTATTCAGTGGTTGCTATAACAACCATCAGGAAAACATACATGTTAAATCCATTTTCGTAAAAAAAATATCTTATTCACAGCAGTTCTAAACTCCATAATGTAAGCATGTATTAAAAAATAATAAGTATGCAATATTAATTCAATTCTTATATATATGGTTATTTCCCTTCTTCACAAGGTTTTCACGACAAGAATTTAGTTCGTTGTTCTTTTTGACACACCCTTCTTGATTTCAGCCATCCCGCCACATGAATATTCTGTGAGAAATTCATTTAAGTTCAAGTACCTCTTCTCCGGATCAAGCATTGTGAAGGATTCCTAGAACCACCACACGAGAATTCGTAGGTAATCCTTGGCCTCCCATTATGAATATGAGTTCCATTAGTAGGTTTTTCACAACAATAATGGGTCATGAGGCCTATACCATGGAAAAGAGATGAAAACAAGGTCCTTGGGCCCTAAATGAAGCTTCTCGGGCTCAAGCACCATGAACAAGGACTTTAACCACCACATAGCTCCTCTATAAAGGATATTGGGTCTCCATGTGGGGTATGAGAATGATTAGGAGATTTTTCACAGCATGGTTGGGTCTCAAAGCCTTAACCATGTTCAAGGAAGGAAAAAAGAATCCTTAGGTCCTATATGAATCATATTGGGTCCAAATATTTTGAAGGAGTCATTGAACCATCATAGAGAAATTTTACATGTGATCCTTGGCCTCCCATTATTAATATGGGTTCCATTCGTAGACTTCTCACAACAAGAATCAGTCTCTAGGCTTGTACCATGGTCAAAGGAGGAAAAAAATACCTTAGGGCATAAATAATGATTCTCGAGCTCAAGTGCCATGAATGAGGATTCAAACCACCAAACATGGCCTATGTAAGGAATATTTAGCCTTTAGGAGTGATATGGGTGCCATCAAGAAGTTTTTTTCACCACAGTTGGCTCTCAAGGCCTTGACCATGATTAAAGAAGGACAAAGGTATCAATGGGACCTCTTTGAATATCCCCAAGATCAATCATTTAGAAAGAGTCTTAGAACCACAATACAAGACTTTTGTAGGTGATCCTTGTCCTCCCATTATAAGTATGAGTGCCATTAGTAGGTTTTTTACAAAAAAATGAATTTTGGGGCAAGTACCATCATTGGGGAAGGATAACAACTTCCTTAGGGCCTAAAACAAACTTATTAGGCTCAATCACCATGATTGAGGCCTCAAACGACCATACAGATCCTCTATAAGGAATATTTGACCTCCAGGAGGGATATGGGTGCAATTAGGAGTTGTTTTGCACCACGATTGGGTCTTGAGGCCTTATCCATGGTCAAGGAAGGAACATAATTTACTTAGTCCCTATTTAAATCTTCTCAAGATCAATCATTCTGAAGGAGTCCTTATACTAGAATATAGGACTTTTATAGGTGATCCTCCGCCCCTCACAAATATAGGTGCCATTAGTAGATTTTGTAGAATAATATTTGGTTTCATGATTTTGGGGCCTACACCATGGTTGAAGGAGGAAAATGAAGGCCTTGGGCCCTAAACAAAGCTTTTCTTGCTTAAACACCATGAAGAATGACTCCAACCACAACATATATCCTCTCTAATGGATGTTTGGTGTTTGAGTTGGATATTATTACTATCAGAAGGTTTTTCCCACCATGTATGGGACTTAGAGATTTGACCATGGTTACAGAAGGAACATATGTTTCTTATGCACTATTTGAGTCTTCTTAGGATCAAACTTTGTGAATTATCCCTTGAACCACCACTTAATCCTCATGTAGGGTAACTTTGGCCCCTTATTGGATTGTGGGTGCCATTAGTTTGTTTTGTACATTTGGAATGGATTTTGGGGACTTTACCATTTTTGTGAGAGTAAAATAAGGACCTTGGGCCATAAACGAAGATTTTCAAGCTCAAGTGCTATAAATGAGGCATCAAGCCACCACACATGTGCTCTTTCTAGGATCTTTAGCCTTCATGTGGGATATGGATGCCATTACAAGGATTTGTGCACAATATATGATTATTGAGGCCTTGGGCCCTAAATGAAGCTTACAAGTCTCAAGGGCCATGGACCAAGGCCTTGAGCCATCACACATGCATGTATAGGGGATGTTTGGCCTCCATGTGGATTATTAGCTCTATTAATAGGTTTTGCACTAAGGGATGGATTTTGGGGCATCTACCATGGCCAAGGGAGGAAATCAACTCTTCAAGCCTTAAAGGAAGCTCTTAGTGTTGAATATTCTCTTTTGTGAAAATTTGAAGATTACTAGAATTATATATTTTAAAATGGGGTGTAGTAAAAGGATTGTAAATGCATTCCTTTGAATTTAAAATATTTTGGTGGGATCGAAAATTGCTATCTATGTGTTCCCTAAGTTGGTTTCATAGAATTAAACTTTGGCATGAGGACCTACTATTACACGCTACAAAATAATAAAACATTCATTTGTCTAAATCTTTTTATATGTCTCTATTTTTTATGTTATTTACTATTTTTATTTATTTTTATCGTGACATTTATCATCATTTTAAAATATATAGGTCATTAATATCTATTATAACACTTTTTATCATGTTACCCACTTAAAATAAGATATGTCACATTACTATAGACCAAGATCATAGTTGATTATGTTACAACTCTCAAACCTGCATTAACACTTGACCTCGTAATTTCAAGGCTATGCAAACATTTTTCATTTAAAAAATATATAAAATTAACATTTAAATTTTTCAAAAATATCCATATAGAAGTACAAACCATTATATATAATTGTACGAATTTGTGTAAGGAAATTCAATCATTTAGATATTAAAATGTCACACTAATGTGAACAAATGCATTTTGTTTTGCAGAAAAAGTAGCATACCACTATTGAAAACTAGATTTTCAAATAGCTTAAAAAATCCAATAAATAAAATTTATATATTCCAAAGGATAATTTGATTTCTTACATTTCATATTGCTGCATAATATTCAAACTAGCTATGCAACTACCTCAAATCATCCCTCCTTTTCAACATATTGTTGTTTTTCTAGATTTGCATTATGAGTAATGCATCATAAGAGATCATCATTAGCTTGCATTCACCCTTTAGCCTTATATCTTATCACATGAGTAGAAGTCAAGGTGGAGTCATGGTGGCCTTGTAAGAATTATATAATTTGAATTTTGTTGAAATAATTTATAAATCCATTGAAATTGTCAATTCTAATTACATAGATGAATTGAACAACCATAGAAGGTTTTTCCCACCATGTATGGGACTTAGATATTTGAACATGGTTAGGGAAGGAACATATGTTTCTTATTCCCTATTTGAGTCTTCTTAGGATCAAACTTTGTGAAGTAACCCTTGAACCACCACTTAAGCCTCATGTGGGGTATCTTTGGCCCCTTATTGGATTGTGGGTCCCATTAGTTTGTTTTGTACATTTGGAATGGATTTTGGGGACTTTACCATTTTTGTGAGAGGAAAATAAGGGCCTTGGGCCATAAACGAAGATTTTCAAGCTGAAGTGTTATGAATGAGGCCTCAAGCCACCACACATGTGCTCTTTCTAGGATCTTTGGCCTTCATGTGGGATATGGATGCTATTACAAGGATTTGTGCACAATATGTGATTCTCAAGGCCTTGGGCCCTAAATGAAGCTTACAAGTCTCAAGGGCCATGGACCAAGGCCTTGAGCCATCACACATGAATGTATACGGGATGTTTGGCATCCATGTGGATTATTAGCTCTATTAATAGGTTTTTCACTAAGGGATGGATTTTGGGGCATCTACCATGGCCAAGGAATGAAATCAAGTCTTCAAGCCTTAAAGGAAGCTCTTATTGTTGAAGATTCTCTTTTGTGAAAATTTGAGGACTAGTGGAATTATATGTTTTAAAATGGGGAGTAGTAAAAGGAATGCAAATGCATTCCTTTGAATTTAAAATATTTTGGTGGGATCGAAAATTTATATCTATGTGTTCCCTAAGTTGGTTTCATAGAATTCAACTTTGGCATGAGGACCTACTATTACATACTACAAAATAATAGGAAATTCAATCATTTAGATATTAAAATGTCACACTAATGTGAACAAATGCATTCTATTTTGCAGAAAAAGTAACATACCACTATTGAAAACTAGATTTTCACATAGCTTAAAAAAATCAATAAATAAAATTTATACATTCCAAAGGAAAATTTGATTTCTTACATTTCATATTCTTGCGCAATATTCAAACTAGTTATGCAACTACCTCAAATCATCCCTCCTTGTCAACATATGGTTGTTTTTCTAGATTTGCATTACCAATAATGCATCATAAGAGATCATCATTAGCTTGCATTCACCCTTTAGCCTTCTATCTTATCACATGAGTAGAAGTCAAGGTGGAGTGTTGGCCCTTGACCAGGTTTTGGAGATCCTTGGTCATGTTTGACCTCTTTTGGGACTTCGACAAGCTGGTTGAAGGCAAAGCGCAAGTTGAAGCAGAGATCGTGGGATCTCGACACCTTTTAGGGCAGTTTTTGGGATTAGGGTTTATGTAACGGGTATAGGATGTCAGCCCATGGGTTTTACCCATGTTTAGGCCCATTTTGTAATGTATAAATAGATATCTAGGTGATGTAGGAAGATGCCAATGTGCTAAGTGCGAATAGTTGTGCATGTTATGTATTAAGAACTTGCATAGCTAAGTGCAAGTGATTGTAAGAAGCTTGTGTATAGACAGTAAGAAGATGCAAAGTGCTAGAGTTGTATCTATGTGATTGCAAAGTCTTTATGCATTTGTATGTTGAGACTTGCAGAGCTAAGTGCAAGCGATCGTAAGGAGGCTTTGTGCTTAAACCTAGCTCGAGGAAGGAGGATCTAGCGAGGTGCACGCAGATCTCCTGTCCTATGCAGAGTGGGTTTTGAGGCTTTGTGCATGTGAGGAGATTGACAGAAGATAATAAATAAGATGAAGAGTTGGTGGACGTAGCCCCACACTGGGGTGAACTACGTATATCTTTTGTTATGGTTTCTTTGTGCATTATGGTTGTATGTTAGTGATGTGATTTATGCTTAGTGGAAATATCTTTATGTATGATGCATCTGGTATAATAGATTAGTGTTTGGTAAGGTGAATGAATGTTAGATCTGATATTTTTCCATATGCTAAGTGCTTAGATGTGTTAGATCTGGTAGAATATTGCATTGTTATGTAATTAGGTTTTGGATCTGCGATGTGAATAAGGGTTAGTTACAGATGAATGTTAACTGCTAAGTGATTTGTTAGAGTGGCATAATAACAGATCTGTGTCCCAGCTAGGTTGCATACATTTGAGTCCTACAACCACCCCTGCCTCTACCATGGGTGAGACTTCATCTGCTTCGCAGGTGTTGCCCAAAGGGTCGATAGTTAGGGTTTTTTTGGTGTGTTGTTGAAGCGTTGAACCCTGGGTCTACTCCTGTGCCAACAAATGGTTTCGTTGCCGGGACCTGAAATTGTGATTGCTGGGAACTGAAGAAAAGAAAGCTCTATGCGTAGATCTGTGCTTTAATGTGCGTCATTGAATTGCAAAGCTCTGTGTTGAGAAGAGAAGTCTAATCTGAAGAAAAGAGGTAAGATATTGAATCTTTGTGCTCTGAGAAAGGTAAGATAAGTGAAAATTTTTGTTTCGAAAGAATGGATCTAGGTGTGTTTGATAAATTTTGTCCTAATCTGAAAACTAGGGCACAGTTAGAAGAAAAAAGATTTTATATGAATAGATCTGATAGAAATAATGAAAGGTATGTTATCCCTATGCATAGAAAGAATGTTTGGACTAACAAATGGATGCAAGATCCTAGAAAGAATTTTTTGCACGTTAGTTACTATGATCTCAGTGCGCAATACAGGAAGGGTTGGGGATCATTTAAGAGAAAGAGAGGATTAACCCTTTGTTACAATTGCATAAGACCGAGACATCTTGCTAAGGAATGCCCTGGTAGAAGACCTAATTATCTTTATTGTAAATCTATGGACCATGAAGTTTTGGATTGTCCTAGAATGATTTCTAAAGTTGAAAAGATGAATATGAAACAAGAAAAATATGAGACAGACCAAGAAACTAAGGATATGATAGAACCTCAAAAAGAATCAAAGACTGTATTACTACAGATGAAAGAAACCTTGAATGACCATAGAAATATCAACTTACCAGAGGTCTTAAAAGAGAAAGAGTACATAGAAACACGAACACGAGACTTCGACATAGACTATGTCCTAGATGAGGAAATATAGGTGAATATCATGATAGAAAGAACTTGGAAAATTTTGGGAAAGCTTGCTATGGTTCCTTCATTAGGAGGAATAGCATTATTTAGAGGAAAGTTGATAACCCTATGTGGAGGAATTACCCAGACATCTATGACTGCTCATGGCATTTCGACAGAAGAAGAATTTGAGATTGTTAAGTTTGTTGAGAACAGCACCCCATATTCTATCTTGCTAGGAAAAACCTGGATTGAGAAAGATCAGATATGAAGGAAACAAGAAGCGGAGGATCTAGAACAGAAAAAGAAAGAATTAAGAGATTTCATGGCTAGGAGAATAGCACACTTACTAGAATAAAAAGAGAACGAATCAAAGATACTAAAGACCAAAGATATGAATGTCGAAGTTCAAAGGACACAGGAAGACTGGAGACACCTATCTGTACAAGAGAGTAGAGCACCTACCCCAGAAAGAGAAGAATTATTACCCTTGAACCCTATGAAAGACCCTCCACAGTGAGACGTTGTCATGCCAAGAGGAGATAAGAATTATAATGGAAATAGGAAACCAGTGATTCAGATCGCACGAAAGAAGGTCAAAAATATCAGTAAGAAGAAGGCAAAGTTAAAAAAATTGCAAGAAGCTCCAGAAAAAACTTTGAAAAAGGAAGGTTTCTAGAATTTGAACTTCACCGGAATATCAGTACAGCACGTAATGGCACTTCTCCAGGGCAGAGCAAAATGACCGTTGGAGGCATTATGACCGTTCGATCGACGCTCCCGAACAGTTAGGAAAGCAGTTATGGCCTGAAAGTTCTCCATTGGACCGTTGGGACCGCGCCATAATGGATGGAATTGCATTGAATAAGGCTTTGTGACCCATTGAAATAAATTGTTACAGTGATATCTATTTATCCCATCGAGTGTTGCACCGAGAACACTTTTGCCAATTGTGATTATCCGAGCCCACAGAGAACTAGTTGATTTTTCACAGTGATCATTGAGACCTCGCCATCCATTCTGTTACAGTGAGTATTTGATCCAGGTGGATATCGGTGGACACCCACCTTTTCCAACTGGCTCAAAACAGTTTTCTGGCAATTTTGGCAATTTACTATTTTTAGCAATTTTAACTTCTGGGGCTATTTTGAGGGCCAAAATGAAGGTTTTTCGATATTGAGCTTCTCAATGATATCTAAAGGCATGATTGAGCCCAAAAAATGAATCTCCTCCATGATACCTTTCCAAGGGGATATCATATGCCTAAAACGGAGATCGTATGCAAAAGTTACGACTCCGGGAAGTTGATGTACTAACTTACCCAAACGGGGCCCAGATGACTTTTGGCACTTCATCTCCTAGGGTTAGGTTTTTGGATGTCTAGGGTTTCTTGCATTCCGGTTTATTGCAAAAAGGGCCTTCAAAGCCTCATTGTAATCATATTCTTGTGAATGCGAGTAGTCGTCACATCTCTTGTCAGAGATAAGCTATCACCATTCTAGCGAGTCTTTCACTTTGTATTTTTACAGTCTCTGTACATTTCTTTCATTAATAGAAATCGTGTATTACTATATATTTGTGTTTATGGTTACATCTCTAACACATTTTTGCTATATTATTGGATATCCGTGATATCTTTGTGCATTTCTTTATTATATCTTCATTCTCATTTCGTGTTGAAAATAATCCGAATCAGTATTGTTCACCGACCTGAGATATCAGATCTCGAGTGTGCATGTCGGACGAAATTAGCACAGAAGAAAAATCCATCGAAGAGATTCTAATAGACCTTATGGCCGAGAAGGTAATTTCTACATGCATCCAAGCCTCATTGACGCGAGGAGTGCAAGCCTCCCCGTCGACTGCTCGTGGATCTGGACCATCTCGAGATGCGACCGAGAAAAGAACCAAGCATCGTGATGACTTGGAAAATGCGAAGCTAATTCCATCCATCCTACCTGAATACATTTCACCCCTGGCTAGTGTTGTAGGAAAATCTGCCTGCGGACAAGTAGATCGACCTCTAGAGCTTGACCTTAACCCTAGACAGAAAAATGCTTATCATGGACATTGAATTTCTTTCAAATCTATCTAAACTAACACATGAGGAGGAAGGATGATAGAAGTACCTGTTATCGACGTTTGTTCCTGCACGCTCCGAGTTGCGCTCCAATCCTTTGCTTCTCGCTAAGTCCTGCAGGCAAAACAAGATACGACTACTTCCTACTCTATTGATATTAGCTTGAAAACATATCTATCACTAAATGATAAGTTCATGTAACATCAGACACAAACTAGAAAGAAACAGGCCAAGCGTGTCATATGAATGAGAATAACGAGAGCGGTACTTACAATCGTAGATGTGAATGCGACAGCTTCATCAAGTCCTCTTCGTCCAACCCTTGCCTGAAAGATCCACGACCTGGATGACAGCAGCTTCAATGATCACTCTCCTTCGGCTGACCATAAGTTTCCTCCAAGATCATAAGTTTCACATATTCAATTCTTCCCCCTTTCCACCATCATAGAGCCTGCTTATATAGGTTGGGAGGAACCTAACCTCTTGAGTTATGTTTAGAACCAGTTGGGAACCTTCTCCATAGATCAGGGATCTGTTGATGAGAACAAGAATTCGAGCACAACAGCCTCCTAATCTCGAATGTTCCTCCCCTTATTCTTCTCAACAGGCTAACAACTGACCCAGATTAGGGAGCACTCCTTCAGAAGGGGTCTCAGAGCGTTGTAGCGCTCCTTGGCAAGCATTGGGGAAGCGTCAGCGCTCTTAAGATGAGCAACACTCCTCCAAAAGGGTCTGGGGAGCGTTATAACACTCCCTAAGACATTATAGGGGAGCGCCAGCGCTTCTACAGCTGAATTAAGGGAGCGTTCCCTCTCCAAACCTCTGTTTCAGGGCTCCTTTCAGGTGTCAAGATTCATTTGATCCCAGTAACCAGTTCTCTTCCTTCAAATCAGTCATGTGGTGTATCATAAGTGCCTCCTTAGTGTCATTATCACGGCATCACGTCTGAACATCGTTTGCGACACTAGTGATCAACTTGCGACACTTGCGAAAGCTGAAGGGAAGATGCAACACTTATGACAGTTGATAGGGACAATGCGACACTTATCCATCTGAGCAATTTCGACATGTAACAGAATGCCCCCCAAAGTATGAAGTCAGAAGATGCGAACTGATGACTGAAATGCTTTGTAGATGTTCAAGCAAGGGTATAG
>JASDQU010392537.1:0-10732 GCA_032191745.1 Picea mariana | reverse complement strand
ACATGCTACCTGGAAAATTCAACAAGGGTGGATGAATGGAAAGACCTCCTTCGCTCCTCATCCACGCACAGAAAAGCAAGGTGTTGAGATCCATAGGTCTATTAACGCCGAAGCGACAACCGTAGATCAGGCTCTTGGCCAACTGCTCAAGCGCGGACTGCTGAGCTAGGCACGAAGGCAAAGATAAACCACAATCATCATAATAAAAAACCACAGGACGGTCAAGACATGCAGGGATCGAGGGCCATGGGAAAACAACATCGAGCTAAAGGCTATGGGGAAAAGTTTAGTCATCAACTAAAATGCTAAGACAATCATTTTCCTTACCCAATTAAACATGAAGAACTAAAAGCATAATCATACTAACAATCTACCGTGCAGAAATAAAGGAAGCATGTCATTGCCCAATCACCCGCTCTGAGTTGATGTCCCACGCGCTTCGTGCAAATCCCTCTTGCCGACTGATGAGACTTCATCGGTACCTCCCAGCCATCGCTAAGGGTATTCTTCTTCCCCCTTATCCCCCAAAGATGCAAAAGGGCCACACACACTAATTAGAGAATCAACTAGCTCCCAACTCGCCTCGCAAGGCCGAGCTACCACTCCTCACCGAGCTGGATATCCCAACTCCCACAAGCTAAGTCAGCCAAGTATATATTTCTGCAGTGTAACGTTATACGCAAATAGAAGAGATCCATTATGGTTTTCCTCCCTCCATTATATAGAGTTTCGAAGTCCCTTACTTTTCCAAAATCTCATTTTATTTGTTGTTTAATAAATTAATTCATAAAAATCCTCCCCGTACATGTGTCACCCATCCCCTTCATTCCTCTGAAACAAATTTATTTAATTAATTAATTACCCTTATTTCCCTCACCCACCTAGAGTCATTCCTAGAATCTCTCCTAGGTGTCCCCAAATTCCCTTACAGGTTTTAATGACTTTCCTCATTATTAATTTACTAGTTCAGTTTAAATTTAGAAGGTTCTTTAATGCTAGATACCTTACTAAGTTAGACTTTCTGTTTTTTCCTTGTGTTTCCCCTTTCTTTCCATATTTTCTGCTTTTCCTAGTTTCCTAATTATTTTAGAATTCCCTCCTTCCCCTTTTTATTTAAACTCAAAAAGGTAACTGAAGAAACTTAGCCCCTTTCCCTTTTTATTTTTAATGAATGAATTTTTAATTAGCATAATATAGTAAAACAATTATTTCCCCCTTTTTAAATTTTATCCCAAAAGATTTTTATAAATCAATTTAGTTGCTTACCCTCTTCTTGTCACAATATTAATGATGATTATCATTATTATATATTTATTATTATTACTATTACTATTATTATTATTATACAAATATTCTTCTTTTACTGCAAGTTTCATCTAGACCTAGATCTTAAATTTCGAGGCGGAGCGACATTTTATTTAGGGAAAAAATGTTTGAATTTTTCTTATCACGTTATTCTTCCTAGGGGCATCTAGGTTCATCCAATTATTATTTAAAAACATGACATGCCCTTCAGAATGCACTAAGTGCTCCAAGGGTGTCACTCACCTCTGTCCATTTTTCTTGCGTGACGTGCCTTATAGGACGCACCACATGCTCCAAGGGTGCCACTCACCTCTTTCCATTTTTCTTGCACGACGTGCCCTTCAGGATGGACCATGTGCTCCAAGGGTGACACTCGCCTCTTGACTGACTTGGTAGACATAAAAAACCCCTGGAGTCAATACTCTTCCATGTGATCTTGTGGGAGACTAAGGGCCTCTAAGGAATAAGGTCCCCACCTTATTGTGTTCCCCTTAGAATCATCACGAGCGAATGTCGCAGTCTACCGTCATGACATTGTGGTTCCTCTCAAACTAGTTAATCGTTAACCTACAATTCGAGCCACGACAGGAGTGCTAGTAGGTTGTGGCAAGGATGCTATCCACACCTCTCCCTCAACATCTCTTGTAGTCCTGCGTGACCCCTCCACTCCACATGTGAGTCTAGTCAGCAAGCTATCATCAGCCTGCATCATCAATGAATCATGTTAGAAATATATCCATAATCATATCATCTAATCAAATGCACTAATATCACATATAAAAATATCAAACCCCAATAGTTCACTTCTCGGCTTGATCCAGAGTCGAAGGGGTTCCATCGATGCCTCTGCATCCACGAGGTCCAAAATTCTGCACACTCAGGAAAATTGACTTAATAACACCTGTCTATGTCAATGCAACATAATAACATGTCATCAATTCATGACGCCTCATAATCATGATCAAATGTTTAATAGTATAATAATCCGGATCACTTGTGAGAAAGTGTCCTCAAAGAATAAGTTCATTCAGGGAAAGCAAGAGAGGGATGTTACATCCACCCCCTCTTGGTCTAAAATTTGTCCCAAAGTTTCAAAGTATATAAGTGCCAAAATAATGTGTATCACAGTATCATAAGTCTATCTATCAAACAAAAATGGAAAATGTTGGCGCATATCATATGCGTCCTCCCAGGTCACTGAGTGTGGACTATAGTTGTCCCACTAGACCTTGACCTACTCTATTGTTCGATGTCATAGTTTTCAAATGCGATGATCCAAGATGTGGATCGACTCAGCCATGAGTGCACCCTCATCTGACACCCACAATGTGCTCAAGTAAAAACATGTGTAGGATGACTAATCATAATGTTTCAAATAGAGATGTGAAAGGCATCATGCATGCGCCTTAAGAATCCATCAAGGCTAGTCACTAGGCCACGGATCTCTCCTTTACACACTCTCGTAGGATCCCACGAACCTATGGTATAGTTTATCCCCTTCTTCCAAAATTGATAAAACGCTTATGCGGTTTCATCCGCATAAATACTCGATCGACACATCGTAACTACGCTCGACATAAAGCGTATCGACATAACATTGTTGTCGATCCTACTCTTCCTTGATCTTTTGTCTTATTTTGCATTTAATATTCCATATCTTGGATCACTTCTAGTCCCACCAGGACCGTATCCTCAAGTCGATCCCAACTCGAGGCATCTGACACGGTCGCTCGTAAAGAAACTTGAAAGGTGCCATCTTAATGGAACTTTGGTAACTATTGTTATAAGTGAATTCTACCAGTGGAAAGAATTATTTCCAACGCTTCTATTGGTTCATCACATACATGTGCAACATGTCTTCCAAGGTCTAGTTCATTCATTCAGTCTGCTTTTCAGTCTCCAAGTGATACATAGTACTAAAGTTAAGTTGGGTTCCCAAGGCATCTTGGAAACTCATCCAAAATCATCTAGTAAATACCGATCCTTGATCAAATATAATCCTTCTAGGCACGCCATGTAGCCTCACAATCTCACTTATGAAAAATCTAGTTATTTCAGGTGCCTAATACGTCGTACGCACAAGAATAAAGTGAGAACTCTTTGTCAGAGTGTCAACTACTACGAAAATCGATTTATGCCTCCTTGTCGTCAATGGCAATCCAACAATAAAATCCATTGAAATAACCTCCCATTTCAATTCTAGAGTAGCGTGTGGTTGTAGTAATCCTACTGGGTGTCTATGTTCATCCTTTTCCTGCTGACATTCTAGACATCTAGCCACATAGTTGACTATGTCTGCCTTCATCCCCTTCCAGAAGAATAAGGATTTAAGTTATTCCCTCATCTTCATGACTCCCGGGTGAGCCATGTATACTGATCTATGAGCCTCACTTAGGATCAATCTCCGTGACTCGTCATTCGATGGTATGTTAAATTTGATTTTTAAACCTCAATAATCCATCGTCGTCAAATGTGAATCCTTCAAATATTAATACCATCATTGTGTTTTGTTCGATAAAAACCCTCGACCTCCTTGTACCAGTCATCATCACCTTGTAAAGTTAGAATATTTTCACGTAGATTTGTCTGAAGAGGCAACTCCGAAAATATGTGTGGTCTCTGACTCAATGCATCTACCACTCTATTCACAATTCCTTTTATATAAGTAATCTTGAAGTCGTACACGTTAATCAATTCCGACCAACATTGTTTTCATGCATTCAAGTCGTTTTTCATAAAGATGTGTTGTAGTCCACAGTGGTCGGTCTTTAGTTCAAATTTTCATCCAACAAGGTAGTGTATCCAAACCTTCAAGGTGTATACGATGGCTAACAACTCCAAATCATGTGTCGGGTAGTTCTCCTCATGCCTTCTCAGTTTCCTCGAGATGTAAGCGGTCACTCGTCCGTCTTGCATCAAGACTCTTCCTAAGCCTTTCTTGGATGCATCAGTGCATACCGAGAATTTTGTGTCCATGTCAGGGACCTGTAGTATCGGTGTTGTTGTCAACAACTCCTTGAGCCTCCGAAATTCTTCCGCGCATTTCTTAGTCCAAACAAACTTCTTTTTCTTCTTCTGCAATTCTATGATTGGATTTGCTATCTTCAAAAATCCCTCGACGAACCATCAATAGTATCCTACTAAACCCATGAAGCTACACACTTCTAGGACATTCGTCGGTGCAAGACATTCCATAATAGCCTCGACCTTTTTTGGATCCACGACGATAACTTCGTCATAGATGACATGCCCTAAGTAGTGAATCTTCGATTGATAAAATGAGCATTTGAACAACTTCCCATACAATTTGTGCTCTCCGAGACACTGTAGTACCAAGCGCAAGTTATTGTCATGCTCCTCCGTTGTCCGAGAATAAATCAAAATATCGTCGATGAATACTTGGACGAACTTGTCCAAGTACTCACGGAACACCCCATTCATCAAACTCATAAATACCCCTGGGATGTTTGTCAGTCCAAATGGTAAAACAATAAAATCATAATGTCCAAACCTCATCTTAAAGGTAGTCTTAGGGGCAACATCCTCCTTCATCCGTAACTGGTGATACCCTAATCGCAGATCGATCTTTGACAACACTTTCGCACCCTTCATTTGATCAAATAGATCATCAATCCTCAACAACAGATATTGATTCTTGATCGTTGCCTTGTTCAATTGACGGTAGTCAATGCAGAGCCTCCATGACCCATCCTTCTTCTGTATGAAAATAATAGGTGCACCCCACGGTGACACACTTGGACGTATCAGTCCCAGGTCCAACAATTCTTTTAGGTGCATTCTACACTCCTGTAACTCTGGGGTCGACATTCGATAAGGCATTCTAGCTATCGATTGAGTCCCTAGTTTTAGGTCTATAGTAAACTCCAATTCCCTCTTCGGAGACATCCCAGGTAACTCCTCTGGAGAGATGCCTGCAAACTCTCTCACCACCGGAAGGTGTTCTAGACCTTCCACTACTTCCGTCTCATTTAATGCAAGGATCGCATAAAGCTTGCACCCCTTGCGCATGCTTTTCTGTAGCTATAAGGAAGAGATGAACCTCAGGGAAACTCCCTATTTTCGACCTACAATCACACGTCTTTTTCAGGGGTGATTTTAAGAACCCCCCCTAAATTTGTATATATAATAAATGGCTAAATCCCCATGATACATAAGAAAAAATGAAGGCTATTTTATCAATTATATAATATGTATATATATATTTTTGGCGAATCTTTTAGTCAATTATATAATCTTGTAAAATCTTGGCAAATATTTCACTGAATTATAAAATCTTGGAAAATCTTGGCGATTTTTTCACTGAATTATATAACCTTGTAAAGTATTGGAATTTTTTTTGATAAAGTATAAAACCAATATATAATAATATGGAAATGTGTTCATTAAACTGTATTATACTCATTTAAAATATTTGGAAAAAGAAGCATAGTTTGTCCATCCTTTAGACAATGTTGCAAGCATCAAGGGTTTTGTTTGTTAAGGTTGTTCCAAGGGATTACATGACATCAAGGATGGAAACTAGGGAAGAGTGTTCCAAGGGATTACATAAGGAAGGATTGGAATGAACTACTGGTTTTTATTCAAAGGTATATAACTTGTGAGGGAAGGTATAATTCAACTTCCCTGTATCACATTATATTACTTAAACATTTCACAGGTACTCATCCACTCAATATGCCCTATTTTCTTTGGCACTGCCCAGTAAAAATGTCTAACAAGGTCAAAGCCAATCCTGCTAAGGCTAAGACCAGATTTTTTCATTGTGCTTTGATTAAATTACTCATCATTGAAGAACTGAAGAAAAGGAAGAAAACATGGGGGTATTTTTTGTTTTGGTCTGAGTTCACCTATGAAGAAGATCCTGAGAATCCTCTTGGAAATAAGAAGAGATTCAAGAAATGCAAGCAACATATTGTACCTGATACATAAGAGGCATCCACCAACAGGAAAAGGAGAAGGATATATCTCCTCGATGATCCTAAGGATGAAAACATGGTCATAATTAAAAGAGATAAAGTGGTTTCTTAGAAAGAGAGGCTTAAGGAATATAGAGTGCTCGACAAATTTTTTAAGAAACAGAATGTTGCCTTGAAAACCCAAATTGCAACAATTTCCTCACAGAAAGACAAGTACAAAGAGAAATCTAAGAAGTTTTCTAAGAAGGATAAAATGTACTTCACATTTAGTGTTAAATTTTGCAAGAAGTACAAGATCATGAGCAAGTGGTTATACTTAAAAAGAAAGAACTGGAGGATAACAACTCTTCCAGTTGAGGCTATTCAACAAGAATGAGGTGATCCAAGCCCTAATACCTTTTTGTAATTTTGTCCCTTACTATATGCATGGCATATCTTTCTCATTATTTAGTGTTGCCTCCCTACTTGCAAGATTTTGACCAATAGTTTTGGCTTGTCTCCAAGTGAAATTATGTTGGCCTTGAATTTTCCCATAATTTTGTTTATGACATACCAGAACTACTCTACTGAATTTTGTAGAAAACAAAATTGCATTTCCTGTAAAGTGATCATTGGAAAAGAAACAATATACAGAGCATGCTCTGTACTAAATGCATACAAGAATGATGCAGATATCCATTGACATGAACCTGTAGATGAAAAACAAGAGAAATCAGATTTGTTGGTGACCATGCATGAGCTATTGTTGATTCAACTGCTGCAACAATTTGTTTTATTACTTTATTTCAAGCTCCAACCTCTTTCCTGATCTAGTTGAATACCTGGGAGGGAGGTAATTTGTAAGAATATATGTTTGTTTGCTGAAGGTATTTTGAAACTATGHAAATCCATAACAWGTGGTGTCTAAAACTAGRGCTCCAAAGTTCTCTTCCTTTTATTGATGAAGGAAGRAACTRGGTTTCKATTCTTKCCATGTTGTCACTCTCTTACATAAAAGGTATACTCATGTTTCTCAAATGCCTCCCAAGATCATCCAACCAAGTCCTCTCACCCCTAGGTACTCCCCAAACATCATTAGACAATGCATTTGATCCTTCTCAGTGCTTGACTCCACCGCATATACTTCTTCCTCCTCACCCTATTCCTCTTTATCTTGTCTTACAGACTGCTAGATGATCTCTTTCACTCTCTTCTCTTCCTCCTGTTTTATATAATATTTAGTTCATGTTATATTTATTTTTTATACTGTCAGCATAGCTTAGGGAACCCATAAAAATTGATATCACTGATTTCACTTTTAACTTTTAAGTCCCATTGACCTTTTTGGTCAAATGTTGGACATTAATAACATTATCTTATCTTGTATTATCTAAATAACATAATATTAAGGAGTTGGCATGCTCAATATTAGGTCTGATCAAGAAAAGGCCAATTCTATGGGGAAGAGTCAAGACCATGTTCAATATTTCATATTTATCAATTAAATACAAGATTGGCAACATGGGCTTGCCTGAACGATGAAATCAGGGTGTTGTTAATGTCCCTAACAAGGCTTAAGTCTCCCTAGTGACATTTTCCCACTCAAGGACCACTTGTGCTAGTGCATGTACTTGTATTTGTGGTTGGCGCCAGGTGAAAGTCTTCAGAAACTTTGGTGGATTAGACACCCCTGCACAGACAACTTCTTAGCCAGGAGTTTTTGATTTGAATGTCAAAAGTCAAAAGTACAATCATGCCAGTTATAGATTTCTAGTGATAAAAAGTAGGCTTCAGATTCATTTTCCTAATAATATGAACTAGACTGCAAAAAAAAGTGCAAAGCTTACATCTCTTGATTACATATTTCATCAAATTCTTTCCTACAAACAAAAGTGCTCACTTTTCTGAAAATGCATTTTCTTTCTACTTTAGAACAACATCATTTCCCTTCCATAAAGATACTTGTTAGAAAGTCTATGATTTAAAAGATGATTGTGTTTTATATTCAATAAAAGAATTCATAATCTAAACATATTGACAAAATAATATAGTGTAATATTTATACACTCTAATTTCCAAAATATATATAGATCAGAAAATATGGAAAGGATCGCACCCAGTACCAGAGTTAATCCATTCTAACCATTTATAAACAACACCATTGTTTTTTTCTTGGCACTATAATTTTCCCTTGAAATAAAACCTTCCATCTTAAAGACAGAGTGGGATGGCTCATTGTCTGAAGCTTCTATTTCAACAAGCTCATGAGCAACAACTAGACCATAAAATGATCTGATTGCCTGTTCTGGAACCCAGACCTGTGGTGTGAATATATGCTCTGTTGTCACCATGCTACAAAAAATTAAAATGAAATTTCCTACTGAGTGCATCCAAAAATTCAAGCACCACAAAAAAACACCAAGCAATGGGAGAAAAAGATTTGAACTAATGCAAAAATTGACCTTTTTACAGGAAAATCTCATGTTGATTTTTTGAATTGCATACCGACTGATAACATCTAAAATGCATGCATATTCATTGCTTAAATTCTTGAATGATTTTCTACGGGCAGCCATGTTATAGAAAATATTCTCAACCTAAATTTCAACCTCAAAAACTCTAAAGTAAGCAAGCAACAAATAGAAAAATACAATTGTTTTCATGAAACATGCCTATAAAAGGACACGTTGAGGAGAGAAATAAAAGTTAACAACATCATACTATGCACTCAAGTCTGACTATAGTTACCATTATCTGAGTCCCTTTCACTACTGCACAAGGGAAAGGCTCTTTCTCCATCACTCCCTCCTTGTAAGATACTCTGAAATACAATAATGCAGAAGGAAGATGAAGAACAGTGGAAATAATATGATTGTCCCCAACAACAAATGGAATGGTTTCCTCATTAAATATCTAGAAATTATTTAGTAATTTTCTAGACATTAATATCCCTTATAGCATAAAAAGACATAAGCCAAAGCATTAAAGAGAACAGTAATTAAGGTTACCTATAACATAATACAAAGTGTTAAAGAGAAATGTAATGAGGGTTACCTGTATCCATGTGTTTCACCTTCCGTTATTTTTGTAACAGTCACATGTGCCACAAAAGTCATACTGGCTAAAGCTTCTCCTCAGAAGCCAAGGGAGTTGATTTTTTGTAAATCTTCATATGAGATCAAATTTGATGTTGTGTGCCTCTCACATAATATAGGAATATCTTCATGTTCTAAATCAACAATAAACCATAAGTAACGATGGAGGATGAAAAATAATACACAATCATATTGCAAAAATAGAGAGAATTGCCTAAATCATTCTTAAATCTCATCTCTATCCTCAAACATACCTCTTGAAAATCTAACTATTAAATAGAACCATTGAAAGCCAACAACCTATATGATTAAAGACACCATGCATTGTATTTTATACAACCTATACGAAGAAAACAATAAGGTAAGGCAACAATAACAAACTAGCCTTCCTATGCATAAGCATGAGGCCACAACAACCAGGACTTGATAAATCTTCAAATGGGATTTGACCCTACATATTGACTTCATAGAAGTCATTGACTTAATGTTGAAGAACACTGGAAATGGAAAAACCTGAAAAAATTGCTTATTCATGAACATGCAAAGATACAACCTGATGCATTCCTAGAAACTTCAAATAGACAATTTTATATGCATATCTGGAAATTGGCAAAAAAAATCACTTGAACCTACCCAAAGCTCAAAATTCTAAAATAGGATGTGAATGGTTGAACTTGAAAGTTGAAAATAATACTACAGAGCCTTCCCTTGCAGTTTATCCAATGAAAATTTCAATTTTGATTTACATTATATGAGGAACACAATCTATTGTGTTCTTGCAGTAAGAGAAATGGACAAAGTTTGCAAAAATTGCATAATTCCTCTTACCTCTGACATTGAAGTATTTGATATTTTTAGAACAAGAAGATCGGAGAAGATCGATGATGATCCCATCTGATAAGAAATTGAGGACATTGTGGTAAATCTTGTTTAATTCACTTGTCTGAAAAACATTGATGATAAAGCCTCGGTATAAGCCACTAAATCAAAAACATTGATGACCTTAAAATTAGATTATTATTATTATTATCATGATTAATATCTATTGAGATATGAAACAGAGTGGTGGTGCACTGTGAAGTGTCCTCTATGCAACCTTTTTACAATCCCATATTGCCTTGCTTCTTTTGGAGCTCCTAGTCATCTTGTTCTTTGGTGTTGAACCAAGGAGAGGCTAGAGCCATCGAGAATCCTTTTGCTCCTTTTCATGCTACTTATTTTATTATTGACCAAGGTTTGGGTCATCTGGGATTTTTCAACCTCTTCAGATCCTCCCATAAGGGTTCAGATCTCCAATCGACTTCAGTGCCAAAGTAGAAATTTTTATCCTAGATTTCTTTCTTCATTAAGATTTTCAAGGGCCTCCTATGGTGGCTATGTATTCCAAGAAAATGAAAGTTGAGCTAGTAGAAATTG
>JASDQU010392535.1:0-10951 GCA_032191745.1 Picea mariana | reverse complement strand
AAGAATTGCTCCATCTGAAGTATCCATGTGATTGGGTCCTTGCCATCAAACTTCCTCATATCGATCTTAGGAACGTGGTTGGTCTTCCACCCAAAGTTGGAGTTTCTCCATTCTTGATTCACCTTCCTTGTGTCCTCATCATGAATTTCATGGGATACATTTTCACTTTCAGGTGTCCTCTCTATTAGGAAATTCTTCAATCCTTCCATGATCTCCCCTTTTAAATCATCCATCTTAGTATTTATTGCCTCAAACTTAGTTTATGTTGAATCCATCATCTCTTGTAGTTCATATTTTGTTACAGTCTTCTTCTATAAATCATTTATGTCCCTACGCATTTATTAACCTTCATCAAGAGTCCAAGTAGGATTGTCTGGAGGCTTATTTGGTGTAGAAGTTCCCTTTTTTGGTGGCATGCTGGCCAAGTATCACTTTAAACCTTGATTTTGAGGTGGTTCTACTAGACAATATTCCTTTTATTGTATCTCCAAAAATTCAGACCTTCTGAGTATGAAATTTTATTTTTTATAGGTCTTTGATACTTCTTCTCTTCAATGCCACAGGTCTGATAAAAATTGGATGTTCCAAGTGGAATTTAAGGTAACTTCCCCACAAATTTATGATTTTTGGCCTTTCCAGGAGATCTCACTTGTAGAGCATGCCCCACACAAAATAATTGATATAAATTCTGAAACTCGTACCAGAACTACTACAGTCTATCCAATATCCAATGAAACTAGTCTCACTTAATTTGGATACTCTAGGAATCATTTATGATTGTTTTACGTAGAACACTTGTTCGAGACTAGTCAATAGGACTAGTCATATACCCTATCTTCCACAGGGTGTATCTACACATTTGCGATGACCCAGAAGCTGAAAGTTATAACACATATACCTTACTAATTTATGAGAATAGCCTCTAGATTTCTAGGTCTGAAACGTTACAGAATAAATTTTATAGGAAACATTCTGCAATGACTCAATTCAGGAAGATTCCAAAACCATATCTTACAAAGGTTGTATCTCTGAAAGTATAATGCCTCAGGTGATGAATTTTTAACCCAACTTACCTTGATCTGTCTAATAAATATCCTCCAAGACATTCCTTCTGAATCATTGTAGAAAAATAGTTGTAGTGAAAATTCCATGGTGTCTCATATGTAGTAGTGAAACCCCAAGACCTTGAGCTCTGATACAATATGTTAAGAACCAAATATCAATATAGAATAGAAAAACCTCAGAATAAGTACTCAACACCTTGAAAAAGAGATAATTTCAAATAATAAGCCTCTTCAAGGGGGCAACCTCCTTTTACCCCACATAAATGTTCAATTACAAGATGATTCCAAATGAAAATGTCTCCTTGGTATATATAGGAGACTAGGAGGTATAATTACAACTAATGGAATAAAGAAAACATAAATAAAATAACATTACTAATGTAATATGCCCGAATTAAGAGGTAATGAGCCAATATTATGGCTTAACAAACTTTAAATTTCTGGAGATGTATTCAGTGATCTCTCTCTTCATACCTGGCAAAAAGTAATGGCTCTTAATTACTGCCATGGTTTTCTAATATCCAGGGTGCCCTGCATAAGGAACATTATGAATTTCATGCAAAATCATACATTTCAATTCCTATACATTTGGAACAAAAATTGTGTTCTTGTACAATAGTATTCCATCTATTCCCAAATTATAATTATCCACCTTTTGTGGCATCTTACCATGTTGTAGCATTGCTACCAATTCTCTGTATTGCAGATCTGCTTTTGCAGCCTCCAGAATTTTTCTTTTAATATCAATATGATACATGCTAATGTCTATAGCATGTAGTTCATGCACCCTCTTGTTGAGTGCATCAACCACTTTATTCTTTTTCCCTTTGATATGCTTTATATCAAAGTCATATTCACCTAGAAATTCTAACCATCTGCTTTTCCTAGCATTTAGATTTGGTTGATCAAATAAATATTTCAGACCATTGTGGTCTATTCTTAGCTCAAACCTCTTTCCCATGAGGTAATGTCTCCATTTCCTCAAGGCATGCACTATGGATGACAACTCCAAATCATGAGTGGTATAGTTTCTTTCATGCTCCTTCAGCTTGCTTGATTCATAACATATAACAAACCCATTTTGACTAAGGACTCCACCAAGTCCTTCATTACAAGCATCTGTGCATACAATGAAGTCTTCATTTGGGTCTGCAATCCTTAATATTGGAGCACTTGTCAATAATTTTTTCAAGTGTTGGAAACTCTTTTCGCAATCTAGAGTCCACTGAAACTTCACCCCCTTTCTTTGCAAGGAAGTGATTGGGTGTGCAATCTTTGAGAATACTTCAATAAATCTTCTGTAGTATCCTTCAAGACCCATGAATGATCTCACCTCTGTGACATTCTTCGGAGCTGACCATTCTCTAATGGCCTCTATCTTCTCAGGATCTACTGCTATCCCATCCTTTTAAATGATATGCCCCAAATAATGAATTTGTTTCTAACAAAATGAGCACTTTCTCAATTTGGCATACAACTGTTGCTTCCTTAATACTTGCAACACCATCCTCAAATGATGTTCATGCTCTTCCTATGACTTAGAATATATAAGAATGTCATCCAAAAATACAATGACAAACTTGTCCAAATATTCTCGGAAAACACCATTCATTACGCACATAAAAACAACTGGTGCATTTGACAACCCAAATGGCACCACTGTGAACTCATAATGACCATACCTAATCCTAAAGTCAGTCTTGAAAATATCTTCTTCTTTAATCCTTACCTTATGGTATCCTGATCTGAGATCTATCTTTGAAAATATATTTTCATCCTTCAATTGATCAAAGAGATCATCAATCCTTGGTAGAGGATACTTGTTCTTAACAATCACTTTATACAACTATTTGAAGTCAATGCACAATCTTAATGTTCCATATTTCTTTTTCACAAACAAGACTGGGGCACCCCAAGGTGACACACTTGGGCGTATATACCCCTTCTTTAGAAGTTCTTCAAGATTCATTTGCAACTCCTTCAACTCTGGTGTAATCATTCTGTAAGGAGTCTTTGACATCGACGTTGCTCCAGGCATTAGATTTATATAGAAATCAATGTCTCTCCTTGGGGGTAGTCCTGGTATCTCCTTGAACACATCTTCAAAATATTCTAGGACTGCATAATCCTCCAAATTTGGCACCTTATCCTTAGGTGTCTCTGCCAAATGAGCTGCAATTATTTCACACCCTTTTTTGTAACATTTCTTCAGTTGCAATGCTGAAATTTCTCTAATGGTTATTTCCTTGGGAATTCCCTGCACTTTCCTTAGCTTCCCTTCCTTATCCAAGCAAGTAAATTCTTTTTTATGGAAGTCTAGGAGAGTATGATGTTGGTCCAACCAATCCATCCGAATTAGACAGTCATAGGAATCTAAAGTAAAGATGTTCAGATCGACCTTGGTGTTCAGTCCATTCATGTCAATAAGACATGACTTAACCATCTCATTAAATTCTCTTCTGGATCCTATAGCCAACTGCACCAACCAGGATTTCCCATGCTTGCTTCTTGTCAATTGCAAACTTTCCACCATCTTAGGGTCTATATAACTATGACTAGCTCCTGAATCAATTAAAATAACAATGGTTTGGTTGTTGATCATACCTTCCACTTGAATCATGTGGGACTGATACTCTACTTGCTTGTTGTCCAGGGCTGCATAAATCCTTGGCGCATATCTGCTCATGTCCTCCATTGTTTCAGCTTGCTGTGCATTATGAACATCCCTACCTTTTTCACCTTTTTGAGGACAATCTCTGAACCTATGATCTGCTTTACAAACCCAACATTGAATAGGCAGCTACCTTAGCTTCTGACTCCTTGTATCAATCGTTTTGGGTTCTTTAGGCATTTTTTGTCCTTGTGGATTATTTTTGAAGAATGGTGGCTTAGATCCCTTCTTCCTCTGATCCATCTTGAATTTCTTATTGTCTTTGAAAGCCTTTTGGAAAGTTGGCCTAGCTTCCTACTGATCATATAGACATTTAGCTCGCCTTATGGTCTCTTCCAATGTCCGGGGATCATCATACTGTATTTTATCACTGATGAAAGATGGTAATCCACTCAAATACCTTTGAATTTGGACTGTCTCATCCTTGATGAAAGAGACATACTTCAACAGTTCTAGAAACCTTCTCTCGTATTCATCTATGGTCATACTTCCAAGCTTGAGTTCAAAGAACTCTTTCATTTTCTTGTCATAGTATCTCTTAGTCAAGTATTTCTTCTCAAAATACTTCTTGAATTCCCTCCAAGTAACACTTTTCTCTTTAATGTGTTTCACCTGCACAAGTTGATCCCGCCACATGGAGGCTTTTCCCTTGAGTTGATAGATAACAATTCTACCTTTTGCATGAGATTTATAGAGAAATCAATGTCTCTCCTTGGGGGTAGTCCTAGTATCTCCTTGAACACATCTTCAAAATCTTCCAATACTACATAATCCTCCAAATTGGGCACCTTATCCTTAGGTGTCTCCACCAAATGAGCTGCAATTATTTCACACCCTTTTCTGTAACATTTCTTCAGCTGCAATGCTGAAATTTCTCTAATGGTTACTTCCCTGGGAATTCCCTGCACTTTCCTTAGCTTCCCTTCCTTATCCAAGAAAGTAAATGCTTTTTTATGGAATTCTAGGAGAGTATGATGTTGTTCCAACCAATCCATCCCAATTAGACAGTCATAGGAACCTAAAGGCAAGATGTTCAAATATGACTTGTTGTTCAGTCCATTCATGTCAATAAGACATGACTTAACTATCTCATTAACTTTTCTTTTGGCTCTTGCAGCCAGATGCACTAACCAGGATTTCCCATGCTTTCTTCTTGGCAATTGAAAACTTTCCACCATATTAGGTTCTATATAACTATGACTAGCTCCTGAATCAATTAAAATAGAAATGGTTTGGTTGTTGATCATACTTTCCACTTCAATCATGTGGGACTGATACTCTGCTTGCTTGTCGTCCAGGGCTACATAAATCCTTGGCACATATCTACTCATGTCCTCCATTGTTTCATCTTTCTATACATTGTGAACATCCCTACCTTTTTCACCTCTGTGAGGACAATATCTGAACCTATGATCTTCTTTACAACCCCAACATTGAATAGGTGCTTGCCTTGGCCTCTGACTCCATGTGTCAATTTTTTTGGGTTCTTTAGGCATTTTTTGTCCTTGTGGATTATTTTTGAAGAATGGTGGCTTAGATCCCTTCTTCCTCTGATCCATATTGAATTTATTATTGTCTTCCCAAGCCTTTTGGAAAGCTAGCCTAGCTTTCTGCTGATCATATAGGCATTTAGCTCGCGTTATGGTCTCTTCCAATGTCTTGGGATCATCATACTGTATTTTTTCACTGATGAACGATGGTAATCCACTCAAATACCTTTGAATTTGGACTGTCTCATCCTTGATAAAAGAAACATACTTCAGCAATTCTAGAAACCTTCTCTTGTATTCATCTATGGTCATATTTCCAAGCTTTACTTCAAAGAACTCTTTCATTTTCTTGTCATAGTATCTCTTAGTCAATTTCTTCTCAAAATACTTCTTGAATTCCCTCCAAGTAACACTTTTCTATTTAAAGTGTTGCACCTGCACAACCTGATCCCAACACATGGAGGCTTTTCCCTTGAGTTGATAGATAGCAATTCTACCTTCTGCATGAGAAGAATAATTATGCAATTGAAAATACTTTCTCATGCCTAGAAACCATGTTTCTGCATCTTCATCCTTCTTATGCTCTCCATCAAATGTAGGAGGTTTGATTTTGTTCATTTCTCCTCATATTTCATCTACCCCATACCTCTTATACCTTTTGACAGGGGATGGACTTGAGTTGTTGCTTGCTCTCTTATTGGAATTCCTTGGGGAATGATGGTGGTGTCTGCTAACACTTCTTGCTTTTCTTTTCTCATCCGAAGGCTTGTGACTTCCAGATTTTTTTAAGCCACTCTCCTTAACCAATTTCTTTTCTATTATGTTCAAGCCCTCCAATAACTTCATGTTGAAGTCATCCTGTTGCTCCTTGGCTCTCATAAGCCTTTCATTATCATCTTTATGGATTTGGACATCCTTATGCAAATTTTTAATGGTCTCTGCCATATTCATGTTTTCATTCCTTTCTTCTCCATGTCCATTGGAGTTTGTTCCTTCAATGCCCAAATGGAAATCCACCCCTTTGTTCTCATCTTGCTAACTATAATTCCCCTGTGCTTCTTCCATTCTTATGGACTTTGCATTGATCTGATCTGATCTAGTTGTTTTAAATTATGAAAAATGTGCAACCATCGAAACTTATCAGGCTAACAATTCAACAATTCATGAAAAAATATGAATTATCTTGGTTCCATATATACATCAAAATTATCTCATCTAATTTCCCGGTGTTATCACCATGAAAATTCTAGATACGGCCCAAGTCGTGAGAACATAGATGCACGGTGCCTTCAGAGATACATCTGGGCAAGAAGGTGGTTTTTCGAAACCACTTTCGCCAATATGCGATATCACGTGTTTTAATATGTCAAATCCACCACTTGTGGAACAAGCGACGGCTAGTCAGATCACCCTGTTTCACTCGTTTGGTACTTCACAGCCATGTGACGTTAGCTAAATGCCGCCATGTAATGAACTCAAAATATAATCATTTGAAATGGATTAGACGAGCATGGAAACCCAACGCACTTGTGTGTAATCTGTCTGCACTTTATAATTGGGATTCTATAACTACCAATCCTTAAGTATGAAGGCATCTGTTTATCCATAAACGAAGTAATCTCCAAATTGCTTGACTTTCTGCTCTCTGTAAAAGCATTTCGGTATCCACAAATGTAGATACATGGACAAGGCTAAATCCAGTGAGACTGGTTATTTGGGCAACATGTTATACTTTCCTATGATTAAGGAGGGAAGGGTACTTACTCACATTCTAGATACTAAATTCCACACAGAGCTGGCTATAAACTCACAGTTGGAAGTCAAGTTGAATCCCACTATGAAGGATTTAATCATCAACATGCCAACTACTAAGAAGAAAAGGAGCAAGGGACAGAAGAAGGAGAAATCCATAGCTGAAACGGTCGAAAGTGTTGGAGAGAATCAACCGGTCTGGTTAGATTCTTTAAAGGAGGAGATCACTAAGATGAAATGAGTCTTCAACTAAAATTAAGTATGTTTCAGCGAATTTTGGACAGTTGGTAGCAGAGGTAAGGAGCACCAGAGATGATAGGCTTGTTCTTAAACGACCCTTTTACAACAGGATAACTGTTATCATTCCCCTTTTGTAATTTTGGGATTAATATGATTATATAAATGTAGAAGTGGATTTTGGACTGTTTATTACAAAATTTTAACTGGTTGTGTTATGAGTCTTGTTTTCTTTTATAGTATTCTTTTCTTGTAAGCTTATATTTCACTTCCATCTGTCTGAATCGGAGGAATATAAAACTTGGAATTCTTTTTAATTAATGCTTCGATGCGGTTATGGGTTTTGTTTTCCTCTAATAGCATGCAAATTTGTATATTAAACTCATAATCATTGCCTTCCAAACGAATTCGTGCACACAAAAAAATCATCCTGTACACCCATATTTATTGTTCATAGTAACACCACATGGTAAAACGCGTTTCTGCGTAGCTATATCCACTATGCATTTCTTCTTCGTCACGCCGACAACTTGCGCACACTACTTTTGTGTTGTGCACCAATATCCATTGTGCACAGTTTTGGTATCAGGCCCTGATACTCCACATGCATTTCACCCTATGCATTGCACCATGTCAAAGTTCAATATGTTCCATCGCGCACAATAATCTGCGTGCACCATTGAATACACTATCACAAGACAACTTATACTCATACTATGCACGTACCAACAAAAGGCCTCTATGTTATGCAATACTTCCACACCCCATGTGCACATTATTATGTGTGTGTTCACTGTGCAAGGCTAAATTCAGTGTGTGCATCCACACACAATATTCTTCCGCGCGGTGCCACAATTTACCGTGCACACTTGCATGCCAACGTTTTCCGCGCGGTGCCAAAATTTACCGTATGCGCCTGTACGCCAATATTTTCCATGGATGCTCCATAAATTGAAATTTGGTCACTTTGAAATTAATCTTATGTGAATATTCACTTCAATTGAACCTTTCCGGCCCATCCAGGCTCAGTTTTGAAACTGAAGCTCTGATACCAATTTGTAACGTTCCCCCAACCACCACAGGCTGGGGAATGCTACTCTAGAGCAATCTCTCATGATCTAATACCAGTTGGTAACATCCCCAGCCTTAAACAGGTCAGCCATGCTACTCTAGGGAACACTTTCATTCTCTTACTGCAGAAGATACAATAACATACCCAGTATTCAACTGAGCTATGCCACATAAGTTTTCTCTTCAAACTGCATGAAACTTAAACATATACGTACAACACTCTTGCAGAAGCTTTACATATAAACATAAACAAACAATTACATTTTGTAATATACGATTTCGTATTGAAATAACAGTAAACACAGATATGCATCATATATAGGGAAATACCCATAAACATACAGACAGTTATAATCACATATATGATAAGTTGTAACATAAGCACGTAAATAATAATGCAACATATAATTTTATCATACAATTGGTACTTATCTTGGAAATATTGTCACCAACTGCATACAGACCATCCACAAACCTCCCATCCTTAGACTACATTGTTCATCACTCTTAACAGTGAGTCACCCCCAAGCTGGGACTGAACTCCACCCGGTTAAAAGGGTTCCTAACCAGGATAAAGTTCATAGATGACATGAAAGATTCTGTCTCAGGTGATCACTCAACTAACAACCTACAACCTCTCATTCCCCACATGCCTGTCCCACCCAAGGAAGTGTGCCCCTTCTTTGATCAACAGTCCCTCGGTTGCCCCACTTCCCTTCCAGGGCTTCAGCAACAGGCCGGATAGGCAGTCTCAAAGCATTGTAGCTTCATTTTATCACCTTCAGGAATCAATCCCCAACAATTCTTTCACTCGGAGAATTTCTCACAGGCAAGACAACCCACCTCTTCAATTTCCCATGGGCTTGACAACCCGCTTCTTCAATCCCGCTCCCAAGCTAACTAGGTACACCAACCAAAATGGTTATGGAAACAGGCTCAGATATAGTGAAATGAATGTCTGAAGGATAATGGACGACGTGAGTGAAAATGGTCATGGAATCATTGACTGGATAACTGAGTGATGGAAGGAATCACCGTGAAAATGGATTGTGAATGTGATGGTGAGAATGATGGTCAAGATGTTGGTAAGAATCCTCGTGAAAAAGTGACCAAAAGAGATAAGTCCCCACGATATGAATGCATGTCCCCAAATTGACATTTTCATGTTGGAAGCTACTTTGGTCCACTTGTCCCCAACTTTAGAACTTAGGATAAAATAATTATCCATACTTTATGCTTTAGGAAATATTATTATAATATTCCTTTTCGACTTAAGCTCTTTAGCTTAGCCCTTTCCCTTAACGTTTGTCCCTCCATTTCCTTAACTGGTGAAGTTCAGTCCCCCATCTCTTTTATTGTGGTCGGTATGTGCGCAACGATGTATTTTATATTAATCATGAGACATGTACAAAATAAGCGCACTAGCCTTTAACATCTAGGTGCTCTAACCTAATTCCAAAACATAAGCATCCCATCTTATAATAACTGGCTCACCATCCTATAGCACATATCATATACACAAGGTTCGCTGACCTCTATACTGCGCACACTTTAGTTGTTGTGCGCAATAGCTAGGAATGTGCACACTACATCATTTTACTGCGCAGTACATGCATGCACTATGCCATGAAAGGTGAATTACAAAATGATGTCAAAACAACTCACCAGCTTGAGTACACTTACATTGCATTTACAATTAGGTTCGTCCGAGGGATATTACAGTATTATTAATGTACCTTTGATAAACATATTATTTGACTTGGCTTGGTGCCTTTTCCACATGTTTTTTTTTTCTTCTTGATTTTGTTAGTTATTTTACTTTCTTGGCTATTTTCTTACTCGAAATATTTATCACATATTACAATAGTAATGGTTGTTAGGAAAGAATATAAATGGGTTCCCTTTTCCAAATAGTGTAAGGTCTAATTGGGAAATTACAATGGGGAGAACCTGTTGGATTACTAAGAGGGGGGGTGAATCAGTAATAACGTAATTATAATCATTTTTCTTCAAATGTTATATCAATGTAGAATTATTATCCAATAATGAGCAGTGATAAATAAACAATCACACACATGCACAGTACACCAATGTTTTACGTGGAAACCCAAATCGGGAGAAAACCACGGAATGTTGTTTCTTATATATCTTGAAGAATTACATTCATTGGAAGCACCAACTTCCTTTGTTTTCCAGCTGCAACTGGAAGGAGGCTCCAACCTCGTAGTTTCTCAGGCTACAACCTGAGGGAAGCTCCAACTCCCCAAATCTCTAGCTACAACTAGAAGGAGGCTACAACCCCCTATGTTCATCGGCTACAACTGGAAGGTGGCTACAACCACCTGTCCTTTCCCCGTCCTGCCACCTTGAAGTAGAAGTAGAATGATGGAACCACTGTCACACTATCACTCTGAGATATACCATTGTAAACCTGTACCAATAAATCTGAACCATGCATCAACCATGCATCAACCTGTAATCAACCTGTACCATAAACAAGTGCATCAATCATGCACTAACCTGTAATCAACCTATACCATAAACAAGTGCATCAACCATGCACCAACCTGTAATCAACCTGTACCATAAACAAGTGCATCAACCATGCACCAACCTGTAATCAACCTGTACCATAAACAAGTGCATCAACCATGCACAATCCTGTA
>JASDQU010392534.1:0-10951 GCA_032191745.1 Picea mariana | reverse complement strand
TTGGTGTAACTCTTATACTATTGATTATTTCTCATTGGATATAATTGAATGGTTTAAGTATAAGTTGAAAAAGGTTTTTAAATTGCACTTGATACTGATTCACCCCCCTCTCAGTATCAACAATTTGTTCTAATATGGAGCATATAACAATTATATGACAATGTACTATGTCGATCCACCAAGATTTTATGCAAACATAAAATCGATTACACACAGTTTCAAACCAACTTTCAATTCTATTCACAATGCAGATAGAACATAGTAATACCAAATCACAATGTTACAACAAAATCATCATTCTTGTTTCTAGACATGCAATTATTAAGCTTTAATGATAACAACCCATAATGAAAGAAGTTAATATGTTACAGTCATGGAAGAAAGTATCAAGAACACCCTTACACCCACAAGTTGTAATAAAATATAATCTTCAACAAAGCATCTGCCGACAATTACTAGAAAATGATGGTTTTGCAACAATGGGGATTGTTTGAAACCAAATCTCTCTTATGAAAATTTCCCTCCTTTCTATTTTCCCACTCTTTTATCCCCTGTAGTTTCTCTTTCTGGTTACTTAATCATTTTTTTCCCCAAAATTCCTTGTTGCACGGGTTGGCGAATTCACACATTTCGATTGAGCACTTCCCCTTTGTCTGAATTGGGCCTCTATTGTTCTATGTCCTAAAAGTAGAACCCAGAGTTTCACGATATAAAAATTGATAGGCGGACTTGTGCACTGGATGGATCAACATTGCAATTCTATTGTTCTGTGACATCCAAACAACATTCAGAGTTCCATGATATACAAATTGACAGACGGACTCCTAGGTAGGCGGGCTCAAGATTGCGATTGTTTACGGATGGAAAAGTGCTAAAACGAGTCACATACTACATTTTTATCACAGAGGTTATATTAAAGGGCAAAGCATATCCCCTATAGTTATGTTTCCGACAAACAATACCCAGAGTTCCTCACTATACAAATTGACTGGCGGACTTGCGAGCTTGTTGGCTAAAAAAAATGTAATTCTATTGTTTTGTTTCCTATAAAAAAACACTCACAGTTCCATGATATAAAAATTGACAGACAAATAATACAACCAAGAACCAAGTAAACTCATGGATCGTATTCCTAGTCATTGTTTTCTATGCCCACCACCTTCGCACTTCTTTCCAAGTATATTTATTAGCAAGAAATGGGATATCTATTATATCTGTGAATATATTATCCCTATTTTTCCGTCTTCTATGCTTATCCAAATATTTGTTTCTCTCTTCTCTGAAATTTATCTTTCTCATCACTTATTCGTTTTTTCAAAAATGTCTGGCTGCATGGGAAGGCAGAATTCCAGGTTCACATTTTCACTCGTTCTCTTATATCGTGACACTGACCGACCTATTCCCCATTACATACCCAGTCACTTCTCCACCCACAGATTCCTGGTAGGCGGGCTCTAGATTGGACTTCTATTGTTCCATGACCTGTAAACAGTACCATGACTTCTGTGATATACAAATTTACAACAATTCCTAGTCACTGTTTCATGTGCCCACACCCTTTTACAATTAGAAATTACCAATTATATATAAGATAATATTTCTAAGTATGCAATTAACAAGCATTAATGCTAAACCAGTATTTGAGGATGTTAGGGTCCTAACCCTCACATAGGTAGAGAAATATATTCAGATGTAATAAAGGTCAATATTAATAAGGCCTTTCAATAAAATAGAATAAGGCGGATGTAAGAAGACCTAATAGAAGCTTTCTCTTCTAGAAGGATCTTCCTCTAGATGCTTCTCTTGGTAGAAATATTTAGTATAAATAAGGGTCGAGGGTATGAAAACCCTATCTTGGAGATTATTGTAACAGAGCGTTGCTCGACTGGAGGTTTCCCCCTCAAAGAGGCCCATGAACATTGCTTTCTGAATCAAACTGCTATTTCTATTGTTGTTCTTATATCATTTATGTGTTATTGTGGAGATTATGTTGGTTGTATTACTGTTATTCTTCTATTTCTATCATTTTATTTATGTTCTGCATATTTTTTATATATGATATATTACAAGTGGTATCAGAGCACTTTCCTTGGCAAAAATTGTCGGATTTTTTTTTTCCAGGGTAGAGATGTATTCTGGCGTCTTTAAGCCACAAAGATTTGTCATTAAGCACATAAACCCACAGTTGAGGGATTCATACATGCAGGAAATACAAGTGGTTCTTAAGTACACATCTGTTGTCCACCCTTGTAACCCCTGTTGGTACCCCTTCGAGTGGTAGCGCATTAGAAAACACCTGTGTACGGATCAGTCTAGATTTCCTGAATACCTCTTTAGATAAACCGATCAGCCGCCCGACTGCTATAGTACCACCGAGAAAAACACTCGAGAAGATACTCTCTAGTACCTAGGTAGTCAAGTAGTACAACTAAGGGTATGGTCTATCCTCCTTAGTTAGTGCCTTGAGATATTGGGATGAGTACTACAATTGGACCCCACACATATATCAGAGAGCTATAGCACAGGGAAAACCCTTGTCTATAGAACCCTTGAATACCTAACCCTTGGGGGACATAAACATAAACAAATTAAAACAGACAAGATCTATTGCCGCACAACTGTGTTTGGGTTTCCAAGTAAATACACATTTATTTCTGGTTAAGCATTTGGGGATTTCATCATTGCAGTATTCTTCAGACCAAAGTATAACTCCGTAGGTGTAAAACAAAAGTATGTCAATTTGTTCACCATTATTTGAGACCTATTCCATTGGATTCATCTCTTTTCCCTTATCACATTCATCCATATCATTTTTCGGAAAAAGTTTTTACCCCGCCCACCCCTTTTTAGTTCACCCATCCTCATGGCCCATACCCGTAGCCAAGCCCTAGAAGCTCACTTCAACACCTTGCAATATGGTTTCCTCGAGACCCAGAAAGAAGTGAAACAATTTAGTGCTACTATTGCCTCCATTGATACATCCATCAATACAACCATACATATAACCATGTAGTCCTCAATGGAGGAAGTCAAACAAGAACTGACCACCCAGCTTGAATTTTTCTTTGCATCGCTTTGCACCAAACTGAAGATCCCTACAGATGACCCTTTCTATGATGCACCTCCAAATATTGAAGGTGAACATTCCTCCCATTCCCATANCATCACTTTCAATGTGACCTACGCCTTCCACGGGTGGATGTGACCAAATTTGATGGCTCGGACCCCACTGGTTGGGTCACCCAATTGGAACATTATTTCTCTTTATACGACATTACAGATGACATGGCCAAACTTTGGTATGGTGTTCCCCATATAGATCAAGAATGTTGGCAATGGTGGCAACGGAGAAAAACTTCTCATCAAGGATATATTGCTTGGACCCAATTTGTGACTAAGATTTATGAACACTTTGACACTGACACCAACCATTTGGGCCATTTGAGAAAGTTGAAACAATCAGGAACAGTAGAAGACTTCATACTTTCCTTTGAGAGCTTGGATTTTTGAACAGAGGGCATGAATGATGCTTTCTTTCTAGAGTGTTTTATCAGTGGCCTCAAGGATGATATTTGGGCCCATGTCCTCATGGATCAACTCTCGAGTTGGGTGGAGGCTACTAAAAAGATAAAGAAGCACAACAGGTTGTATCTTCTAAAAAATGTAAACCCTCCTTTATCCCTCGCCCTAAACCCGTAAATCCCACTACTCCCTCCGCCCCATTAAAGATCCAAAAATTAACCAGGGCTGAAATGGATGAACACGAACTCAAAGGACTTTGTTATAACTGTGATGACAAATATTTCCCGAGCCACAAGTGTAAGGAACAAAATCTTTTTATGGCCAATTATGAGGATATTTTGGAAGAGGATGTTGAAACTCCCCCTGTGCTTGAGTCACCTGAAATCACTGAAATAACCCCTCCCTCAAACCTTGTCGAAGTGGAACTGATCATTTCCCTCAATGCTCTCACTAGCTTCTCTGCCCCCCAAACCCTCAAGTTAATCGGTTACATCAAGAATCAGAAGGTCATCATTCTGGTTAATAGTGGAAGCACGCATAATTTTATTCATTGNAAACTCATTTCTACATCCATGCCGTCAACAATTTCCAAATCATGATTGCCAATGGTGGTTCCATGAAATGTGGAGGGCACTGTGAAAATGTGTGTCTCCAAATCAGTGACTACCACCTAAAATACCATATGTGTGCTATCGACATGGGCGGTTGTGACATTGTGTTGGGTGCAGATTGGCTAAGGACTTTGGGTCCAATTCTCATGTATTTTAAGGAATTAACCATGCAATTTGACCAAGAAGGCCACCAATATAAATTCCAAGGAATCATTGTTAGTTCACCTGAGGTCATTAGTTCCCATTGCATGGAAAATCTTCTCAAAAATGGTCATTATGGTGTCATTGCTCAACTCCATGCCATACAAGCAACAGAGACACCCTCGGTGCCACAAGACCTCCAAGCCCTCCTTTCTAAACATCAAATGGTATTTTTCACTGCCCAAGGACTCCCTCCTTCCCATGGTGTTCATGATCATTCCATTCCCCTTGTACCCGGAAGCCTTCCTCCCAATATCCGTCCATATTGCCACCCCTTTTCACAAAAAAATGAAAATGTGAAAATGGTCTAGTAACTCCTTACTGCAGTCGTTATCTTCCCCAGTACGAGCCCTTATCCTTCTCCTGTAGTCCTAAAGAAAGAAGGTTCTTGGAGAATGTGTTCTAACTTCCGTTCCCTCAACAAACTGACCATTAAAGACAAATTTCTCATTCCTATCATTGATGACCTCCTGAATGAATTGAGTGGTGCCCAATTCTTTACTAAACTTGATCTTCACTTGGGCTATCACTAGATATGTATGAAAGAGGCAGACATTCCCAGGACAACCTTTCTAACTCATGAGGGCCACTATGAGTTTTTTTTCATGCCCTTTGGCTTTTGTAATGCCCCCTCCACCTTCCAAAGCCTCTTGAATCATGTCTTCCATCATTTTCTCCATCATTTTGTCTTAGTTTTCTTTGATAATATCCTCATATATAGAAAAACCTAGACATACCATATTAATCATGTGGATTGAGTCCTCCATCTACTCTCTCAGCACCAACTTTTCCTAAAACAATCTAAATGTGATTTTGGTGCCTCAGAAGTAGAATAGTTGGGTCATCTGGTTGGCAAGGACGACATCAGGGTGGATCTGAAAAAGATTGAAGCTATGCAAGACTGGATGCACCTAAAGACTCTCAAAAGATTATGTGGATTTATGGGCTTAACAAGGTATTATCACAAGTTTGTTAAGAATTATGGAAAGAGTGCAGCACCTCTCACTGCTCTCCTCAAAAAGAAATCTTTCACTTGGACTCCAGCCACTGCTCAAGCTTTCCAAACCTTGAAGACGACCATGTGCACCACTCCGGTTCTGGCCTTTCTAGATTTCACAAAGACCTTTGTGTTGGAATGTGATGCCTTAGGGAAAGGAATCGATGTTGTCCTTATGCAAGAGGGTCAACCTTTGGCCTTCACCAACAAGCAAATATCTGAAAGGAATCTGGGCAAACCCATCTATGAAAATTAAATGTTGGCTATTCTACACGTCATTGATTTGTGGCGCCCTTATCTCTTGGGGCAACGTTTCCAAATTAATACAGACCATGAAAGCCTTAGGTACTTTATGGAACAACGCATTTCCTCCCTGGAACAAAAAAAATGGGTGACTAAACTCTTTGGATATGATTATGAGATCATTTACAAGAAAGCAAAAGACAATGTGGTGGAGGATGCACTGTCCTGAAGATGTGAAGAAGAAGGATCCCTTTTTTCTCTTTTCTTCATTGTACCAGATTGGCTCCAAGTTGTTCGCCAGGAATGGATACAAGATCCAAAAAGTTTTCATCTAATATAGCAATTGCAGACCAATGCTCCAGCTCCCCCAGGGTACTCTTGGCTCCAGGATGAGCTTCGATAGAAAGGTTGTTTGTATTTAAGTAAACAATCCAAGCTTAAATCAACGGTACTTTCTGAGCTTCATGCTACACCCACAGTGGGGCACTTCGGGTTCGGAAAACCTATGACATGTTCAAACGTTCTTTTTTCTGGGATGGTATGAAATAGGACATCCATATTTTTTTCACTGAAAGTGATGTGTGTCAACACAACAAGGGAGAAATAGTCAAATCTCTGGGAACACTACAACTGATTCCAATTCTAGCTACTATTTGGAAGGATATCTCTATGTACTTTATTATTGGCTTACCCAAATCAGGAAATAAATCAGTCATAATGGTGTTTGTGGATTTTCTTTCCAAGTATGCTCATTTCTCTGCTCTTCAACACCCATTTACTACATCCACGGTGGCTCAAATTTTCATGGACCAGGTCTTCAAGCTTCATGTCATGTCACACTCTATTGTTTCTGATCATGACCCAACTTTCACAAGCAATTTTTGTCAAGAATTGTTCAAGCTACATGGCACCCAATTTCATCTCAGCAGAGCTTATCATCCCCAGACCGATGGTCAAACATAAGTTGTCAACAAGTGTTTAGAAACATATCTAAGGTGTTTTTCCTCTGAAAAAGAAAAATCAGTGGGCTCAATGGTTACCCCTAGCTGAATGGTGGTACAACACTTCCTACCATACAACTACACACTTGAATCCTTTTGAAGTGGTGTATGGACAAAAGCCACGTTCAGTTCTCCCATACTTACCAGATACCTCGAAGGTCTATGCGGTTGACCAAACACTTACAGTTTGAGAGGATATTCTCCGTACCCTCAAAGAGAACTTGGTCATTGCACATAATCGCATGAAGAAACAAGTAGATCAAGGTTGCTCTGAACGTCAATTTGCAGAAGGGGATCATGTGTTTCTACGACTGCAACCATACAAGAAAACATCCCTCAATGCCGAGCATTGTTAGAAGCTAGCGCCCAAATTTTATGGTCCTTATACAGTTCTCAAGCATGTGGGACAAGTCACCTATCAGTTATCTCTTCCCAGTCATTCGAAGCTACATCCTGCTTTTCATGTTTCATGCTTAAAGAAGGTGATTGGAACTAGGTGCCAAATTCAAACCAACCTTCATGAGTTAGCTGAAGAAGGATCCATTTGGCTACATCTAGAAGCAGTTTTGGACCAGCGTGAGCATCGCCTGCGTCAACGAACCATCAAGGAAGTGCTAGTCCAGTGGAAAGATACAAATCCAGCAAATGCCACTTGGGAACCAACTACCATTCTGCAGTAGTTTCCACATCTCAAGCCTTGAGGACAAGGCTGTTTTTAAGGGGGTAGACATGTTAGGGTCCTAACCCGCACATAGGTAGAGAAATATATTTAGATGTAATAAAGGTCAATATTAGTAAGGCATTTCAATAAAATAGAATAAGGCAGATGTAAGAAGACCTAATAGAAGCTTTCGCTTCTAGAAGGATCTTCCTCTAGATTCTTCTCTTGATAGAAATATTTAGTATATATAAGGGTCGAGGGTATGAAAACCCTAGCTTGGAGATTATTGTAATAGAGCGGTGCTCGACTGGAGGTTTCCCCCTCGAAGAGGCTCGTGAACATTGCTTTCTGAATCAAAGTGGTATTTTTGTTGTTGTTCTTATATCATTTATGTGTTATTGTGGAGATTATGTTGGTTATATTACTGTTATTCTTCCATTTCTAGCATTTTATTTATGTTCTACATACTTTTTATATCTAGTATATTATAGAGGAAATCTCCCATTAATACGCATAAAACCAAAAGTTTTAGATGGTTATATTATTCCTTCTTATTATTAATTTAAAACATCGTGGAATGTCATTTACGCATCTTTGGGTTGGTCCCTTCACGAAATATTCAATCCTAGATTCCAAAAATGAGTCCAACCAACCATTTACCTATTCCATACTTAGTCACGTTTCTAGAATTTCGCAAATACACAAATCGACCGTTGAACTGACCCATCATGCTCTATTTTGTTTTACATGTTTTGCAGTAAAACATTATGATACATAAAATTTGACCGTGGGACACTCGCCTCTCTTGAGTATCCCTCGTAACCATATTTTGAATAACATCCAATTGGTTTTCATACCTTTTCCATTCGTTCCTTGCTCTCCCTCATCTCCCCAACCTTGGCACTTGTCTATAATAAAAAAATGTTTATTTATATATATAGTACATTTTGCACTAAAAACTTCTGAGACATACAATTTGACCATCGCGTCCTCACATCTCACGTGGAACTATTGTCAACCCATTTTGAATCATGCCCATATACTCTCCATACTTCGACATTTCTTTGAATTTTTTCCGTGGATTGTCGAGTTGGCCAGTTCAAGAAATATCCAATTCCTAACCATTTTTTCATGCTCCCTGGCCCTTTTGCAATTAGAAATTAGAAATTATATATAAGATCTTATTTCTACGTATGCAATTAACAAGCATTAATGCTACACCAGGATTTGAGGAAATCTCCCATTAATACACATAAAACCAAAATTTTCGGATGGTTATATTATCCCTTCCTAGTGTTAATTTCAAACATCACGTAATTTCAGTTGCGCATCGTCGGGTTGGTCTGTTTACGAAATCTTCAATCTTTGATTTTGAAAACGATTCCAACCGACCGTTTCTCATCGTCATACTTAGCCAATTTCCCATAATTCCACAAATATACAAACCATCCATTGAACTACCACATCATGCTCTCTTCTGTTTTACACATTTTGCAGTAAAGAATTTTGATACATAAAATTTGACCGTGGAACACTCGCCTCTCTTGAGTATCCCCTATAACCCTATTTTGAATCCCATCTGACCGCTTTCAGACCTTTCCATTTGTTCTTTTCTCTCCCCCATCTCTGTGACCTTCACACTTGTCTATAGTAAAAACAAATTTGTTTTAATATATATATATATATATATATATATATTGTTTCTAAATATGCAATTACTGACATTTAATTATAACAGCTCATTGTGCAGGAATCGTATAGATTGTCATTGATGGGAGAAAGGCTCGAGGAGATCTCCTATTAATACACATTAAACCAAGATTTGCAGGGGGTTATATTATCCCTTCCGAGTGTTGATTTCAAAATCATGAAATCTCATTCGCACATCGTCGGCTTGCCACGTTCAGGAAACCTCCAATCCTTAATTGCTCTTTGTCATACCCGCCACCTCTACACTTCTAAATATGCAATAATTAAGATTTACTGTTAATAGTTCATAATGCACCACCCATACAGATTGTCATTAATCAGCGAAAGGTTGAAGGATATTTCCCATTCACAAGCATTTATACAAGATTTTGTGAAGAGTTACATTATCGGCTCCAACTGTTCATTTCAACCATCATCTGGAGAAAAACAACGTTCTCATAAACCTATGGCATCATATCGACAATAGTTCTATCGAGATACAATGAACATATTCAGGCGTGAGGACCAGAACTTCTAGTGGTCTATGGCATATTCTTATTAATCAACCCAAAACCAAGTAACTTGGACATCTAGGATTGCTCGTGCAAGCTATGTGCTTGAGTTGTTTTACTGTAAGGAGCTGGTCTTTTGGTGCTATGATAAATTTATTTCAGACAAAATAATTATTCCACTGTGGGACCACTCTTATGTTTATTTGTTACCTTAGGTATTCCGCGAGATTTTAATATTGTCGTAGACAACATTGACGTTCAAAAGAGAATATTGGAAACAATTCGTAGAAAATCATAATAACGGGTTGCACCTCTTTCCCCATTTATTGGAAGACCCGAATTCAGTTCCTGAAGATATCACAAGCTTCCAAGTTAGTTCATTTAGAAATCCATTCCATGAAATTGACTGGATGTTTATGAGAATAATAGGACAGGATTCCACAACAAATGTTTCCCATATGGCTCTTTATATTTTTTATTTCACAGTCAAGGAACAAGCCATTTTTTATTGGGGAAAGTTAATTTTAGATGAAATATGTTCCCAATTGTCAAGCTTCAAAAGGGAAAATAAATTTTATATGGAATCCTATTTAGTTTTTGCGATAACACTTTGCTTTCAATTTCCATAACTGTCTCTGTCTAAGAATGTCAACTGGGAATTCGACCCAATAACATTCTGGTACTAGGCCTTGTGGAAGCACAAGGCTTCGCCCTATTTTTATGAGGTTTTTAATGGCTTCGTGTATGTTTTCAAATTTTTGTTTTTAGAAGAAGATGCTCCCTGCATATCTGAACAGGCAACTAGTTTTTTCGACAGGAAGGGGACACTTGAACATTTGGATAATTACATTGTGATAAAGATTTTTGGCTCTAGGGAAAAACATTCTCTCCTTCCATGTCATGTTATAGACATAATTGTTTTGCAGAAGTAGCACTACAATACAACTACTAGTTGCATCTATTCCAAGAAAAGAGAAAAAAAAAGTTCATTCCTCTACCTTGGAAAGTCGGGGACTTCATGTTCAAAAACGTCAACAAAATTGATGAATTCATAGCACATTCTAGAAACATCAACCTGAGATATGTTGAAATTCTAAGAGGGTTTGAGCCCGATAAAAAAGTTTCGACAACATTTACAAACACTTGGCTTCGGTGATTGTTTTTTCAAAGAACACCTTTCCAAAAATAGAGACACTAGCAAAAACGCTCCTGCTTTTGATGTCGACTACCTAGAAACATTGCAAAGCAACACTAAATTGTACAGGGAATAGGGCAAAGGTACTGGTGACAAGAGTGTTCAATCAACGGATAACACTCCAAAATGTATGACATCCCGGAGCATCGCTCCAATGACCCTATTGGAGTTACTTCACACACACCTAGGATTTATTTTTCCTAAGGGTATTCCTTGTTTATTAGTCATAATTAGTCATTATCCAGTCTCCTATATTTTAGGGGAGAATATTCCATCTGGAGAATATTCTCTTTCAGTTGACACTTCAGTTTGACTAGTT
>JASDQU010392533.1:0-10952 GCA_032191745.1 Picea mariana | reverse complement strand
AAATATGGTCTTTGTATTTCAACGGGTCAAAATCCAAAGAAGGAGCTGGTGCAGGCTGCGTCGTTATCGATCCGGCAGGTAACAAAACATTAATCGCATGTAGGTTGGAATTTGAATGTACTAATAGTACTGTAGAATATGAGGCTTTACTGCAAGGTCTCAGAAAAGCTTTGGATATGAACATTCAAAATTTAACCGTCTTTGGTGACTCTGAAATAGTGGTTAGACAGGTAAGACATTCTATCCACTGTCTGTCTCCGCATCTTAAAAGCTACCAATCCGAGGTATGGAATTTAATGAATAAATTTGCTGCTTTCAATATAAATTCTATTCCTAGATTGAATAACTCTGAAGCAGATTTGTTAGCTAATGTAGCTTCTAAACTTCTTCTTGCAGAAGGCTTGTCCCCAGATGCATTCTCCGTCAAGCTGCTGTTCAGACCATCCATTCCTGACAACATCATGAACTGGAGAGTATTTGACGATGAACAGTAGATTATTAAATTTTTGCACATGGAAGAAACCTTTCAAGGCACGGTGATAGACGAACACAAGCATGACGACAATTTGCGTGATTTCACGGTAATACCGGATCCAAGAACTCTTGAATCTTTGTTGGATATGGTAAACTCGATCCCTAAATTTGTAGTTAGATTAGAAAAGTTTTATGATCTTCAAGATAAATTTAAAAAGACGGTCAACTGTAAAACCAATAGTTCCTCGTTATCTTATGAAAAAGTAAACTTAGGAACTAAGGACAATCCACAGTGCATTAATCTAGGGGTAGGATGTTCTCAACAAGAAAAAGATGCATTTATTAAATTGTTCAAAAAATTTAAAGATGTCTTTGCATGGATGTATGACGAACTTAAAACTTTCGACCCTAATATCATACAACATGTCATTCCGACGAAGCCCCAAACCTTACCCTTTCAACAAAAATTGAGGAAAATGCATCCTAAGCTCGAACCGACCGTCCAAAAAGAATTGAATAAGCTCCTAAATGCTAAGATAATTTTTCCTGTTAGACACACTCAATGGGTTTCTAACCTTGTCCCAGTCCGGAAGAAAAGTGGGGAAATTCGACTCTGTGTCGATTTTCGAAACCTTAATAGAGCGTCTGATAAAGACAACTATCCTATCCCACCCATGGAACAGATCCTTCAACAAGTATCTGGTTCTGAGAGGCTGTCTTTACTGGATGGTTTCTTGGGGTACAACCAAGTCCTGATGTCTCCACCAGACCAACTTAAAACTACCTTCCGTACCCCGTGGGGCACTTATGCTTATCGTAAAATGCCTTTTGGATTGATTAATGCTGGAGCCACTTTTTAGAGAGAAATGGACATTGCTTTCCGAGGCTTAATCAATCAGTCCTTCGTAGTTTACTTAGATGATGTGACTGTATTTTCTAAAAACAAAACCTATCATCTAGCTCACTTACGAGCTGTTCTACTGCGATGTCGTAAATACGACATCTCCTTGAATCCTAAAAAATCCATCTTTGCAGTAGAACAAGGTAAACTCTTAGGATTCATTGTGTCTAGTGAAGGGATGATTATCAACCCCGATAGGACTCAAGTCATTGCGAAGCTTCCCCCTCCTACATCCAAAAAATCTATGCAGTCTTTCTTAGGCCAGATTAACTCTGTGAGAATATTTGTCCCCAGTTTCTCCGAAATGGTTAGGCCTTTACATAATTTGATTAAGAAAGACACCCAATATCACTGGGGACCCCTAGAAAGTCAATCTTTTAATGCAATAAAGAAGGCCATAATAGACGCTCCGTCTCTCATGAGCCTCGATTTTTCACAAGACTTTACACTCTACACTTTTGCTTCTGACCATTCCTATGTCGCCGTCCTAACCCAAAAGAATGCCGAAAGCAATGAAGTACCCATTGCCTTTATGTGCTCTACTTTCAAAGGCACTGAACTTAATTACCCAGTGGTAGATCGGCAAGCCTATGCTGTTTTCAAAGCAGTCAAGCACTTCTTGTCCTATCTTTTGAAGTCGAGGACGAAAGTCATTGTCTCCTACCCAGCCGTGAGGAACTTGTTAGTGCAGAAGGAACTAGGAGAAAAGAGGGTTAACTGGGTCACCTCCTTGCAGGAGTATGCCTTAGAAATCACCCCAGCTCAGATAGTAAGAGGCCAAGGGTTATGCAAGTTAGTTGTTGATTCAGCAGCAGGACAACAAGAAGAAAGCAATACGTCAAACCTAGGACAACACGATCAAAATCTAATCTATTGCGCACAAAACTCTGTCAGTCCTTGGTATGACGATATAAGATTCTGTCTTGAACATGGATCAGCCCCCCGTCACCTGAGTCCTGCTAAAAGAAGAGCGTTGAGATTAAAGTTTTCCTCCTTTCATCTGGTTAATGGTATCCTGTTTCGTCAGAGTTTTGACGACGTATTGATGCGCTGTCTTGAAAAAGATGAAGCAGAAAAAGTCCTGCTCGAGTTGCATGCAGGAGAAGCTGGTGGTCATTTTGGTGGTGACACCACTGCTCATAAGGTTTTAAGAGCCAGTTATTACTGGCTCACACTTTTTAGAGACGCCCATGCCTTGTGTCATAAATGTATGATTTGTCAGAAAGCATTAGGGCGGTTACAAAAACCAGCCTTTCCTTTGCAGCCGGTTTCAGTCGATTCTCCTTTTCAGCAGTGGGGCCTTGATATCATAGGTCCAATCAACCCCCCGTCCTCACAACAACACAAGTTTATTGTGATAGCCACATATTACTTTACCTGATGGTCTGAAGCTGCTGCGTTGAGAACTGTCAACACCAGTCAGGTAATTGCCTTTTTAAACTCAAATATTATCACTCGTTTCGGTATCCCTGACTGTTTAGTATTCAATAATGCTTCTTAATTCTCCTCTCTTGAGATGAGCGAGTTCACTTTGGAAAAAGGAATTAATTTGAAGTATTCTACTAGCTATTACCCCCAGGGAAACGGATTGGCAGAATCGACAAACAAGAACTTGATTAAAATCATCAAGAGAACAGTGGTTGAAAATCACAAAAACTGGCACAATGCAATGCTAAACGCGCTATGGGATGATAGGGTAATGCCAAAAGATGCTATAGGTAACTCCCCCTTTTTTCTCATTTATGGCAGAGAAGCAATTTTGCCACCTCACATTCTTCTTCCTTCGCTTCAGTTATCGCAGAAAGTCCAAGAAGAAGATTGTCCCCCTTTAGAAAACCGAATTAACGCTTTGATGAAGCTAGAAGAGGTAAGAGTCCAATCTAAACGTAAGTTAGATCAGCATCAACTATTGGTTAAAAGCTGGTTCGATTCTAATTCTGCTTCTGATAGGAATTTTGAGGTAGGCGATCTCGTCCTGAAATGGGACAAACCACATGAGGGAAAGGGAGAGCACACCAAATTTCAAAATTTGTGGCTTGGACCGTTTTTAATTGCTGAAAAGTTGTGTCCCAGTTATTTTCGATTGAAAAATCTTGAAGGGCAGCTTGACACCTATCCGGTGAATGGCCAAGCCTTGAAAAGATACTTTGCTTGATAACAACCCTTGTATAGTATGTATATATTTTGCTTTTGTTTGTTTTTTTTGTTTTCTTTTTTTTTGTTTTTGATTTTTCTTTTGAATTTGTCAGCTTGTGTTTTTTGAAAATACACATACCTGTACACTGATCTATGCAGACAAAGACAATAGAAAATTCCTTCGCTGAAATAACTGCTAAGAAAATTTGCATAAACATCAATGGTACATTTCTGAAATTTATATCTATGTTGGAAAAAGTCTGTTGTTTGAAAGAAGTTGACTGATTTCAATCTCTGAGTAAAGCTTGTCATGATCATCTATTATCTTTTTACGCTGTCCCTATTCTGTAAAGGAATGACTCAGAAGATGTCTCCCTGTCTTAGGAAGTTGTTTTTGTAAATGAAACATCTCTGGATCTAAATAAAGGACAGTTCTAAAAAATTCTGATGAGGTCTAAAAAATATGTTGAAATATCATGATTTTCAACGTCACCCTGCTCAACTATATATCTATAAAAAACAAAACAAAATAAATTATTAATAGAGATGTGGGAAGTGCTTGTAAACCCGCCGGGACGCTGAACAGGTCTGCTGGTAGCGGGTAAATGCATGCATGGGGCCAAGACAACTTTGCCGGGGTGCTTAACAGGCCCGCTGGCAGCGAAGCAATGTCGGGTATATGAAAATTTGCAAATAAGAAACCTCTTTAATGTCCTTTATTCTGATCTAGAACTTCTTGGTAGGATACAGACGTCATAGTGGGTTAAATGGCAACCCTGTAGAGGCTATGGACACCTGCTGGAAGCAGTGGCTCTGTTAACAGTATTGGATATTTTATCTTTAATATCATGACTCGCTGATCTTGGAACTGTTATCTGTTTTCATCTTTTAAAACATTGCTGGAATAGTTGGTTAATGATGATGTTTATATGATTTTCTGGCTGTTGTTTTTGAGTTGGAATTATCTTTGCTATCCTAATCTGAATTTGTTCCTTTTGGCAGAGATAACTGCTTCTACCAGTGTGTCGCCATTGTTGGCAGCCAATTCACATCTTTCCATTGTCCTATAAGCTGCCTACACCAATGTTTTGCAAACATTAATTTTTCATCGCAATTCTCAAATAAACGAAACTTTTATTCTTTGCGCCATTTGCACACTTACTTTCATTTTGTTTTCACGACTGTAAGCGTGAAAACTTGGTCTTTCGAAGTCGCATTAAAATCAGTATTGAATTGTCGTTATCATTCTTGTCGATATGTCCATTGTATTTATATTTCACTCATCACTATGCAATTTGCAAAACCCTTTTCGATCTGTACTCATTGGACATTCTTTGACTGATTATGTAATTTCGTTTCATTAAATTGCGATACATTGGCAGTTGGATTTACATGTTATTTGATCAAATTACTTTGCACATTGGCTTCATAAAAGCATTGGTATTATGGTTTAAAYCCTTGGTGTAAATCATTCTATACACCGCATGTCGCATGGTTAAACACTTGGTATTGATTTCAATTTGTATSTTTGGTTTTAAAACTATGGTATAACCATTGCTTGCACAAATGATTAATACACTTACCATTGGTTTCATTGGTCGGGMAAATGACATAATTGTTAAACTATACAATAGTGGGTTGAACAACTATAAGCGTCGGTGGTTGTACCATTGGCAATAACTATTATGCATGGCCAGCAAATAGCTCTACCACCTTCGCACGATGTCATTTATGCCTATCCCTTATCCCTGTTTCACCCTTGCTAGCTCGGGTAACCTTTCATGCAGTCTGCTCCTGTGTGTGCTATGATCCAAACCCTGGACTTACCATGTGCTCGGCTCCATGGCATCGGTGGTGCGAATCGAGCCGAATGGTAGAAAAGCCTTGCTACTGTTCGACAATGCCTGGAAAGATTTAGAGGATAGCGGTTGGCTCACCTTTGTACAACGATTCAAGGGTTTTAATCTATTTGTTGCACAACAGTTCGCCATGAATTTTGATGGATGTAGGGCCAAGGTGGGTGATATTCAGTTGGAAATCAGTGAGGATTTTATTAGCTCTGCTACCGGGTTAGCAGCCACGGGCCTGCGTTGGTTTAAAAATTCAAAAGTGGAAGAGGTGCCATGGCCACTACTGTTCGTCTCACGAAAGGTCACATCCTGTGACAGAGGTATGCCCATCTCCACGCTTAAACCATGATGGCATGATATTTTGATGGTGGTTAAACAATTTGTGACCTGTGAGGGTCGATATGGACTCGTTTTTCTTTATCACCTTCGACTGTTAATGAATTTTATGGGGTATCCATTAAATATGCCTTTCTACTTCCAGCGTAGCCTTTATAAAATGTCAAAAAGGTTTAAAAGGGATAAGGCTGATAGTAGCCTGTTCCACCATGGCCTAATCAGACTCATCATTGTTCATCACTTGAATTGCCACAATGATAGCTAGCAAGATTTTATCTCTCGGAATGGTTTTGCTGATGCAGAGCCTGTCCAAGTTGACAAGCCTGTGGTTAGTGAAACCAAGGTCGAGCCACCCATGCCCTTCCATGTCCTACTGCCCTCTCCTAAACCCTCGGTCGACCCTGATATTGACTTACCCGACGTTTTAGAAAATAAGGTTGAGGCTATTAAAAATCCTGTAAGAAAAAAAGCCAAGGGAAACCCTACTGTTGATGGCAAAGGTAAAAAGAATGCTTGGCTTATCTCAAGAATGGCTAGGAATAAGCCTAAACCTAGTGTTGAGCAGAAGCCCATAGTCCTCAGTGAATACTCGGACTCTGACATAGAACGCTTCCTAGCTAGTGAGTACCCTTGCTCACAGGGTTTGTGCTCCGAGCCACCTTATGATTTCGTTTCTAATCTGCCCCCTTGCCTAAAGAATAATCCTAGTTACCCTGGGATCAAGCTACCTAACGAAACCCTCGGCAATATAACCAAACCCTCACCTGCATTCTCGAAGCCCGGACAATTGTCATGTGACCAATGTGATGTGTGGTCAGAACGATACTATATAGACATTCCCTTACTTCAATCGAAGATCCAATCATTGGAAAACCAAGTTGCAGTGTTGACCAGCCAAAGGAACAAGCTTCAAGCAAATGATAGGAAGCAGAAAACTACTGGTTCCATCGTATTTCAGAATGTTGAATCGGCTACAGCCGTTGTCAACTCCAAAATGTCATGATCAAGCTGTCTGTTCGTCACCCAGGTATGAATTTCAATATCACTTTCATTTGTGAATTCCTCAAATTAATATAATGATGTGAGTTTGGTTTTCAAATAGCTCTGTCTATCATTTGAAATGGCTCTGTCATAATGTCGTTCATCCTGTACATTGTTTTCGCTTTGCTAGAATTAAATGAAGTTTTGATTTGATACACGATTTGCTCATGCCCAGTTTAGTCATTGATAGGTTTCCATCGGATTTGATTCGTTTCTCTGTTAAGTTAATGAAATCAATGGTTTGCTTTCAATTGGATTTGTTTTGTATCTAATCGGAACAGGTGCTTTTCATGGTAAATTTAGAGCACGATCATGTTTTGATTTGATTTCATTATGGTTAGTTCGTATGCTGTGATTTTGGAACGACTTCATGAGTTTGCATTAACATGATGTAATCTTCTAAATTAGGAATACAACTCTGATTGATCCCGATTTGGAAAGAACGACTCTGTTTTTTTTTTTATGGAAACAATATTATCATTTAAGCCTGTGCAAATGATATCTACGCCCGAATCATGGAACGGTTTTGATTCACAATGACTGTGTTAAACCCCAACTGTTCGATTCACTCTTGTCTTGATTGGATTGCTGTGTATCTTCAGTTAGTACAATGGTTTTCATGAGTTGGATTCGTATCATAGATGCTGCTCTGTTTGATTTTAATTTGCAAAACGAATTGGTTGACATATGTGATCTCTGTAGAACTCGTATGAGAAAATTTGGTTATAATTCGTTTTGAAATGAACGATTTCGTTCAATGTCAATCGATATTTTTTCCCCAATTAGCAATAGTAAACGATTGAACAAATCCTATACACCCTGTTATCAACTGATTGATCCTGTTATGATTTCATTTGAGTTAATTTACACACCAGTCTTGATTTGATTCACTAAATGACATGGATCGTTGGCTTGTGTTAATATAGTTGTATCGATTTGAAAATGATCCTGTTGTCCTCGTATGGATTCGATCGTGTTTCCTGTTGATGGATACGACAAATGATTTGTTTAACTGTATTGATTTCAGTTTGATATGAAATGATTTCATTACTGTTCGATACGATTTTGTATGCCTGAATTGGTAACGAATTAAACAGAGTATAGCTATCTAGTTTATCATTTGATTTAGTTAGTTCAAATTGCATACAAATGTTGATTTGACTAAGGATTTTGGCAATCAAATATATTTTGATAGTTTGAATGTATTTTCAAAGATTTGAATTGATTTTAATGCTGATTCTGTGTCTGATTTAGACCAGCTACAAAATTGCAAGATTCTGTAGCTAGTCTATAGAATTAGATTTTTTTATCATCTTATCAATAAAATACCCTTCTAACTTGTCCATTTTTAACCCTTTTCAGGTACATTCGAATTGCATTGGGCATGCTGGACAGTCTAGGAGATATTTGTGTGTTTTAGTTTTAGTTTAGGTTCCTAGTTTAGTTAGACTTGGGATATCTTCCCAGATTTTATGTAAACAATTTTGATAACTTCCACAAGGATGTTTTACCCTGTGGAAGGTCTTTAAATACTTATTATTTTGTGTAATAAGGGGAATCCTCACTTGTGGGAGAACCAGGCTATGGATTTCTAATACAAACTGAGATGAGAGTTGATGTTATTGCTACARCTTTCRCTTTCATAATATCAATTTTTTGTTTCAAGTTTATGCATGTCATTTGYAGTTGATTATAGACTACTTTAGATATCGTAATCTATTGCAGAATGATATGATTTAATTAATGTGCTGTCCATAATCTGATCTCTTTYATTATTTAAAAAAAAAAAAGTACAACAATTACTTTATTTCAGTTAATGAATCACAGATTTCTCTTCTTCATTAATTGAATCATTTTGTATAAGTCTTTGCATACAGGTTTATCYAATTATGAAGATTTATAAATCATTTGGTTGCTGCGATTTTTATGTCTTRTTTGTCCTGTAATTGTATTCRAAGAGCACACCAGTTTCTAGTTTACGAGAAGCTCYRAGATAATTCGGTGCRGGTTTCCTCCCTCCGATMAGCTAAGACAATCATCTCATACARGACAAACCTGGAGCATTTTTCTAGGTCAGTTTGTTACTTATTTTTTTAGTTAATTTGTTAGTATAATATTAGTAGTTTAGTTATATATATGTTTAGTTAGATTTGTAGTTAGAATTAGTATATTAGTTGTTTAGTTTAGTTATTTTTTGTGTTATTTCTATTCATAAAATTATAAAATCAACAAAAAATATCTCTCTCTGTCTTAGGGCAGAATGCAAATGAGTTTTTCAGGTTTTCATTCAAATCTGTAAATTGTAAATATTGTACATTTTGTGAATAAGATTTATTTCTGTTAGTAGTTAGATATTTAATTTCTTAGAGTTAGCATAGTATTAGTTAGTACATTGTATATAGAATAGTTAGTTTTGCTTAGTTTGTTTTATTTATAGATTAGTTTATTAGTTTGTTTAAATAGTTAGTTTTAGTTAGATTAGTTAGTTTAGAGTAGTTTTTCTTTTTGTTTTCTTAGGACCTTAGATCGGCTAACAGAGCCGCTGAACCCGTCAGGGTGGTTCATCCCAAATGGCTTGGGTTATTAGACAACCCCGGACCGGTTCCACTCTCCCAGTTGACGGACGGTCAATTTCGCCCGTCAACAGGCACTTGCGCTAAGGCCATATTATGGTCATTTGGAGGAGGATGAGGGAAGAGAGGGTCCATGCTAGGCCCCATAGAAGCCTCGAGGATTTTTTTCCTTGAAGAACAAGATGTAAAATCTAAGTTACTGTAGTGGGTGTGTGACAAATTGGTATCAGAGCATGGTTACAACACTTGGCTTGCTTGGGCTCATTAACGAGTTGCACATAAACTCCATTTGAGGTACTCTTAGAAGGAGTAACCATCTATCCTAACCCCCTTATCAAAAGACGAAGTTAAAGAATGAAAATTCCTATCGTGTGTATGCATTTGAAAAATATGATTTATGCGCTGATTGTGAATGAATATAATGTTGGCTAACAACAAGTGTTTTTCTTTCACAACAAGCAGACGATCAACCATGGGAAACTGCAGATGCATAGAATGGTGACACACCACGAAGTGGGGGATGGCTCCCACAACAGAGACAAAGAGTCTGACGAAAGGAGAGCAATAGAGACCCCTCTCTATCTAGCTGAGACTGTGAGAAGCCTCACGATCGAACTACAAAGCTGCAAGGCCGACAACGAGAAGTTGATAAAAGAGTAAGAGAAGCAGACATAAATTAATGCAGTCTTTCTGCAGAGTTTATCCGACATACAAAGACAATTGCAGCATGAACTTGGCACTAGTCACGCGGATCGACGACAAACAAAGAAAAGTCGAATTCCACCTGAGATACGAAAACATGGTCTTTTAAGTGGCCACACTGGGAAGAGCACCTCAAGAAAGGTCCACCCCAAAGATAAGGGACAAGTGTCGAACGATTCCTCTGGAAAGGAAACTGGCAACTCGGAGGGATCTTCTAGTAGCAGAACTAGTTCTTATTCCTGAAGAAAATGGAAGAAGCGAAAGCATTCCAAAAGTCATAATCTCCAATAATTAAAGAAGGCCAAACCACCCTCTTTCGACGGTGAAATAAAGAAGGGGGAGGAAGCGGAGGCCTGGTTGCTTGGACTAAAGAAGTATTTCAGAGTGCACGACTTTTCAAAAAATTTGAAGGCCCGAGTAGCCACTTTCAACATGAATGGGAAGGCTTCCATTTGATGGGAAGACCTTAAAAATGTAAAAGGGATTCACGAAGAAGACCTATCTTGGGAACAGTTTGAGAGATACTTCAGGAAGAAGTATCCGTCGGAAAAATATTTCGACGAAAAGACTAAAGAATTCTATGAACTCAAGCTGGGGCAACGCACCATAGAGGAATATGTCAGTAGATTCCTCGAATTGATGAGGTACGTACCCTATATAAAAGCAGAGAAGGCAAAGGTGCAATGATTCATTAGTGGAATAACTAAGGACTATCAGAAAAAGATTGAGTTTAACGAGCCAAATACCATAGAAGACACTATCCGAAAGGCAAGATATTGTTACGAACAGCTGGGGCATTGGACAAAACCTCACAAAAACTGGAAGCAGAAGAATAGTTCGGGATTCCAGAAAAAGGGGTTTAAATCCCCAAGATTTAAAAACTATAAAAAGGACTCAAGGATGAGCTTCCCAACCTGAAGTGTACACCAACAGAATTTC
>JASDQU010392530.1:0-10951 GCA_032191745.1 Picea mariana | reverse complement strand
TTCATTTGTGTCCCTACGCATTTCTTCACCTTCATCAAGAGTCCAAGTAGGATTTTTTGGAGGCTTAGTTGGTGTAGAAGTTCCCTTTCTTGGTGGCATGTTGGCCAAGTATCACTTTTGAACCTTGATTTTGAGGTGGCTCTGCTAGACAATATTTCTTCTGTTGTATCTCCCAAGTTTCAGCTCTTTTGGGTATGAAACTTTCTCTTATATAGTTCTCTGATATTTCTTCTCTGTAATTCCACAGGTCTGATCAAAATTGGATGTGCCAAGTGGAATTTACTATAACTTCCCCACAACTTGCCAATTTTTGTCCTTTCTAGGAGATCTCACTTGTATAGCATGCCCCGCAAAAAATAACTGATATAAAATTTTGAAACTCGCACCAGAAATATTATAGACTATCCACGCTCCAATGAAACTAGTCCCACTCAATTTAGATACTCTAGGAAGAAGTTATGATTGTTTTACCTAGAACACCTTCTTGAGACTAGTCAATAGGACTAGTCATATACCCTATCTTACACAGGGAGTATCTACAAATTTATGATGACCCAAAAGATGAACTTATTACCACATATATCTTACTAATTTCTATAAATATCCTCCAAAACGAAAATGTTTTTATAGCGAAAATGCCACAATGACTCATTTCAATATGATTCCAAAACCCTATCTTGTACAAGTTGTATCTTCGAAAGTATAAGGCATCAGGAGATGAATTTTGAACCCAACATACCTTGATCTGTCTTCTAAATATTCTTCAAGCCCTTTCTTCTAAAACATTGTAGAAAAAAAGTTATAGAAAAAATTCCAAGGTGTCTCAGATGTAGCAGCGAAATCCCAAGACCTTGAGCTCTGATACCATATGTTAAGAACGAAATACCAATATAGCATAGAAAAACCTTAGAAAAATTACTCAACGCCTTGAAAAAGAGACAATTTTAGAGAATAATCCTCTTCGATGGGGCAACCTCCTTTTACCCCACTTAAATGTTCAAGTATAAGATGATTCAAAATGAAAATGTCTCCTTGGTATATATAGGAGACTAGGAGGTATAATTACAACTAATGGCCTAAAGCTGACATAAATAAAATAACATTACTAATATAATATGCCCCAATTAAGAGGTAATGAGCCAATATTAGGGCTTAACAATGTGTGCAAGGAATCCGCTTTACTAAAGCTTACAGAAAAAGAGAGAGACATCTTTCATCAGCTGGGGTGGACGGAGTACTTCAACTGGTTGCAAGGATATGACAGGAATGTCACACTTGAATTCTTTCAGAATCTCCAGGGGGAAAACTCTATGGTGTGGGGCATACAAATCCTAGTGACCCTGGAAATATTAGAAAAGGTCACAGGACTCCCTAACATGGGCATTCAGTGGAAAGGACGATACACAACATTGAAGGAAGCCGTGGAAACCTTCATAGACCCTGGGGAAGAATTGGATAAGAAAGGAAAGGGACTCAACCCCAATACCCTAAGAGAACCATGGAAGGAACTTGCAGGGGTAATTCAACAATACATCACTTGTGATGGACGATATGACATAATTCGACCTTTCCACCTCAAATTGTTGGCAACTTTAAAACAACAGTTATTACTTAATCTACCTTTCTTTCTGAATGCCATATTACATGAGGTTTCCCTGAGAACACAAAAATCCAAGGACCCTGTTACTATTATCATCCACCATAGATTAGTTAAACTAATAACAATTAAAGCACTGAGTCAAACTCAATTGAACTGGGATAACCTGATTGAGGCCAATAGACCTCCACAACTAGAGCAACCTGAATTATGCCATGAAGAACCACCACAGAAAATCGAAGATAGACAGGCAGAGGAGACTACTACCCAAAGAGAAACTCCATCTCCTCAAACTAAAGATGAGTTAGACCCTTCCCAAATCATAGAGACCTAGACCTCACAAACACGGGCATGAACAAAAAATATGAAGAGAGAAACAATTTCCCCTACAACCATCATTCAGACAAGGAGAAGAAGTAGACGAATCCAGAAAACAACTAAAGCAATTCAGGATACAAAAAAATAGCTTGAAGAACTTCATAATTCTACAGAACAATCTCCATGCAAGAATGCTCAAGGAATTAGGCAAGAAGAACAGACCTCACAAAGGAATGATCAGGAAGACACCCAACCGACATTAGCACATCTGACAGAACAATTTTTGAAGAGCTATGAAGAAGAAATAGCCCAGTTTTGGGAAGCTTGGGAACCTCAATTGACAAAGGCGCAAATAATCTAGAAAAATGCCCAGAACAACCCTCCTCTTCAAAACAGTTGAAGATTTTCCTGATATTGAAATGTCTTTTCCTCAGGAAAGAGCACAGGAAGAACCCCATTTTGAAACAAGAAGCCCTCTTGGACAAACATAACAGTTGGAAGGAACAGAGGAACAACCATCGGCTGGCCAGAATGAAGAATTCCTTGAGACCTCTCATAAACAACAATCAGCTAAGAGCCATAAGAAAATTACAAAGTTAAAAAAAGAAAATAAACTATTGAAGAAAAAGGCTAAGAAGGCTGAAGTATTAAAGCAGAAGGTAGTTAAACTCAAGAAAATTATTAAGGAATTGAGGAAATAGTTAGATCAGGAAGATAAAGCCCATAGAAGAAATAAGAACAAAAGGGCCAGAGTAAAAGGAAGAAACCCTCTTCCTAAAGAAGCAGTCAGTACAAATTCTGTAGGGATACAGATAGACCATGAAGAAATAGTAGTGGAAGAAACAGTAGCTCCGAATGAGGAAGCACCTCCTTTAGAAACACAAGAAAAGATGACAACTACAAAAGCAATTGATGCTGAGGTGCAGAAAATTCAACTCCTTGAGCATAATGCTACCATTAGGAGAATGGAGGAAGAATTGATGCAGTCTCAACAAACCCTGGTTCAAAACATAAATGAGTTACTGACTATGGCAGAACACCAGCACTCCTATCCCATAAACAGAGTGTTATTGTGGACAGGTTGGAAGTAGATCTAACATAGGTCCAGCAAGCATTAACTCAATCCAGGGAAAAGATGGGCGCTATGGAAGAATACCAAGCATCCCAATCTCAAGCACACGGTGTCACCATCGATAGACTAAAGGCAAAGCTGGGACAAGCCCAACAAGCATTGGCTCAAAACCAAGATGAAATGGTAACTAGGACTGAATACCAAAAGATTGTTAAAGAATTGAAGGACATGACAACAACAAAGGGTGAGACCTATGCTGCTCTCACCAGAGCCCAAGAGAGGATAAAAAAGGTGCAAACCCAATTAGAAAAATCTTTGGAGCAAATCAAGGAAATCTGTGATGTCTACTCTGATGCTATTAATTGCAGAGCCCCTGCCGCCAATTACACTTTATTCTTACTGGAATGATATTTTTTATTGAGATTGAAGGCCATCAGAGTAGGAAAACCTATTTCTCTTTCCACTGTACCTGAGTTTATTTCATGTCTTAGAGAGCAGGATGAAAAGGTACAATACTTTTTGTGTGAATTGTACTTTCATAATTTCATTCTAGAAGAAAAAAGGGAAGATAACCCTAGCCCATTCATAGGTGATATACAGTTTCGGGCATTTCTGTCATTTACTCAGAATCAAGTCAGATGGGGTAAAGCTCATAAAACCTTCCTAAAAAGAGAAGTTGGGCTATATATTTGGGTTAGGGGGGAACCTTCAAAGTCCTTTCCAGCCATTATGTGACATAAAACCTTTATGAAAAGAAAAGGTGCCGTAGATTCCTTGGCCCCCATCCATCTACAGGTCATATGTTCAGGTATCACTCACTTTAGGGAGCTTAAGGAGGAAGCTCTTGCTGCTTCTAAACTATGATGGGATGCCTTCTCCATTGAAGTAAAGAGTAGGGATCCCTTTGGGTATAGGAATTTCTTTGCAACTACCTTCAGTATAGAGAAGTATTCTATATTTCTCCAAGAGGAAGGGCCTGCTTGGATTGGGTGCAGATATAATCCCCCTATCATCTGGTTCCCTCCAGAAAATTACCAAAACGGTTATCAAATTAATAAGAAGAGGGAGGATGTTGCTTTTGGAGAAATCAAAAGAAGCAATGGGTTCAGAAGGCCTAGTGAACCAACCTTTCCATCTTACAACATTACTGCTTTACATGTAAAATCTCAACTTGCATGAGGACATGCAAGAAGGTAAGTTGGGGGGTATGTTAGGTTATGAAAAAGGTATAAATATCTTCCTTTTTCCCACATTTCATGATATCATCTTGATTGACTTTTCGGTTATTTAGAAGCAAACAGAATAGAAAATGAATAATATACTCTTTAGTGTTGTTGTTAGAGATTAGATTACATAGATCCTAAATATGATTGGAATTGTCTAGTTTTATTGCAGGATTGGTTAAATATCGTCAAACCCAAGATAGTAAGGGGAACCTTGAAGATGTGCAAGCTATAGGAGGTTGAAGACTTTATGGCACGAAGCAGTTTTAAAGATAATTGAGTTACTTATTGTAATAGTAAAGCAATCCTGAGGATCTCTCTATCCTCAGGGTATCTTAATTTACCTAGATTATTGTAACATATAAGGGGAAAATAGATCTAGAAAGAAAGGAGAGAATTGCACTCAAGAATTGAGAATATATAATTGCTATGCATTAAAAGTTTTTGAAAAATGTTGTACCAACTATGAAATCAATACAAGCCTCAAGAAGTTATATACTAAGTTTCAAATAGTAGTGCTTTTAAGGACCCAGTCTGAAGGAGATACTGTTCGATCTGTAATTATATCAGTTCAAATTCTGTTTTGTGATTTTATTCTCTTTTATAGTAGTTAACAAATAGATAATTGTGTTGATGATTTCATGTTAATTGCAAGAAATAGATATTCCCTGAAGCATTAAATGATTGTCAATTCCAATTCCTATTACTGAGATTTGATGCATGACGGTTCCTCATAAGTTCACATTTGTTGTTCCTTTTACTTATGTTACATTTGACGTTCCTTTTACTTAGGTTAGATTTGTTGTTCCTTTCTTCTAGAATACAATTGTTGTTCCTTTCAATAGAAATATGATTGATGTCTCTTTTCAGTTAGATTACAGTCTATGTTCCTTTCCATAGATAGAGTAATTCGCCTTTTTCTTTTCAGCAATTTGATTCATAATGATAGTCATTTATGTAATTCTTTATCTAGATTCAATTACTGCTCTTAAAATAGATTCAATAGATTAGTTAGTTCCTTTCCTTTTGTACAAGCTTTAGATTTCAATTCTTAGAATCTTTAATGAATGTTTGAGGAACTTGATTGTTGATAAACTCATATATTCTTTGAGATAAAAAAGAATCCTCAGGTTGATAAATTAATGCTAAAATAAGGTTGTTTTTAGACATCTTTAGAGACCAACAAAGGATACCCACATTATTTTGATATAAAATGGATAAAAAACTATCCAAGATTTAAAGGCCTCCCAATTACTCACATTATAGAATTCTTGAAGTATATAATTGAAATGGAATTTAAAGGGGAGGATGTTGTGATCAAAATTATTCATAATTTCTTTTCCATCATTTGTACAAGAATGGATTAAGGGTTGTTGCAAAGAAAAGGGTATATCCTCTTTCATATACCTCGTCAGTAGGTTTCTTGAGTTTCCAAAACCACAATGCTAGACTTATGAGGATGCCCTTAAAAATATCAAAATAGCCTTAAAGGATGAATCATTCACCACTGAGATTGTGGAATATGTTAGGGGTGCATACCATGATCAATTCTAGGAACTCTCTGATACAAAAGAAGATATTTACAAAGGAGGATACCAATCCCATGAGGAAGAGAAAGAATTTACTCATCATTCTACCGAAGATAATGAGGACCTGCTTGAAGAGCGAGAGATGGAAGATATCAAACATGATGATGAAGTGTTAATGTGTACTCCTTCCTCTGATGAAGCCATCCATGATTGTGTCCCTCCTGCACAAGATGAAGAGAATGAGGTTAATCATTTTCCTTTTCAGATTTTTGGTGATACCCTATTATATGGTTTGGAAGGTGAAGAAGTGAGGGAATCCTTGGACGATATAAGCCCTCCATATTGTGATAAAGAAGAAATTGTGATTAAAAAGGTGAGTCATGAGGATGAGGTATTGATGTCTTCTCTTCCATTTGATGAATTCATCCAAGCCTTTGACACTCCTACACAGGAAGAAGTCAATATGGTAAGTTGTTTCCCTTTCCAAGACTTTGATGATGCTTTATTTTGTGATTTGAAAATTTAAGGAGTGTTAGATGAGCCCTTGAATGTATTAATGATCCATATGGATCTCAGTGGCCATCCACTGTTTCCACTTAATCACCATTTTGAGCCTGTGGTTTTGATAAACCATGATATTCACCCTTTTGATGAGGAATGGAATGTAATGTCATTTTCATTCATTAATTACAAACATCATGTAATGATTTCCTAGTGGTATGATGTACATGCCTACAACATAGCGTTAATGCATCAGATCCCATTTGAACTCCACAATTATGCATGCTCAGGTTAGAGTAGTACTAGGATCGGTGACTTCCCAGGAAGTCCTAGTGTTTTTCATGCCTATGAAATTTTATAAACTTAGTCCAATTTATCCCTCATGCATCATGGGAATTCTTCTCCTCTCAATCTCTCATATATAATTGAGGTCAAGGAGGCCCTCTAAGCATGCAATGGAGTGTGATGTAAATCTTATTCCAAATGAAGTGTAGTCAATATCTCTTTCTTTTCAGAGATAGGCTACCGCTTTTTGCCAATTTGTGTTCTACAATTTTTTTCTCTCTTGTTGATTAATAGAAGTTAGTTTTCACTATATTTATGTGTTCTCCACATTATATTTGTTTATTTCCTTGTTATATATTGGTTATATTTTTTTCTTCATGTCGTTCTTACTTTTCTCTCTTGTTCATTGACATAAGTTGTTTTTCACTATATTTATGTTTTCTCTGCATTACCTCTGTGTATTTCATTGTTCTATATCAGTTCTATTTCTTTCTTCACTTGATTCTAAAAATAATCTGGATCAACTAAACCATTCATGTTATGTTAAAGGTAATGGCATGGTTGATAATATTGATGAGTTCATACATGCTGGGAGACGCAAATGGGATGCGGTTGGTTTTAATAAAGATCCCATTATTGATATGGAAGGAAATCTCCAAATGTTTCTTATAAAACTATCGTATGAGGTTACTAATAATTATGACATGTGGCAACAAGCATATGGTATGGTTACATATATTTTCCAAACACCCAGGGATGACCTAGTTCACTGTTCTCATGATGATTTCCGATCATACCTTGAGGATTTTGATGAGTATTCCTTTGAGCACTTGGATATATTCTATGAAGAATATTATCAACCACCATTGTGCTTAGATATTAATAAGGGTGAGGACGTTTCTTTCCTGAAGCAGGCTAATTGTGACAAGGTTGTACAACTCCCTGCGATTACTTTACCTCGTTATATCATTAGGATACATTTGGGGAACATGTCTCTCATCTCAATTTTTCTCTAGGGTGAATTTTTCTGTTAGAACTCATGGGTAGGTTTAATACCTTAAGAAGAAGTTTATTATATCAATCTTTCATCTTTCCCTTAAGAAATTGTCATTCATCCTCTAGATTCTTTTTATTCCCTTCTCATACTTCAAGGATTGATGAAGTCCAAGGTATTCAACCTTCAGACTCTTTGAGCCAACCTCTTGAGTCTTCGACCTTTCATGATCTTGTTATGAGATGGATTGAGCACTTTTCTAGAAGCGTGACTTCGAATAATTATCTCACTCACTCCCGCCTCCATGAGCTAGACTTTACAATTTCCTATGATATAATGCATGCTCTAACTCATGCTATTTTTTTTCTTAACTTATCATTATTTTGGTTTATGATGAAGCACTGAGGTAGGTGTTACGTTGTATTTCTAGGATGGTTTCACTAGTTATATGATTATACCTAGCATTCAACCAGCAGGTAAGTTAGAATATGTAGGCATTTGCATCCATTGTATATACCATTTGCATATCATGTTAGCATAGTTGTAGTTCCATTTTCATATTTTTTGATTCACTTGTATATATGTATGTCCATGATTATATGTTAGATTATAATTGATTAGTAATGATTTTATTTTGACATCATATATGGACAAGGGGTCATATCACCACCCTAGATGTTACTGATATCATTTGTTGAGATTTAGAAGGCACGGGTATTACCATAGATGTTCAGGTTCTCATGCACTCTATAGTGAGCACATGTCCTCGAGTTGGAGACATATGTTATCCCCTAGCTAGGGATAACTAAGGATATCATGTCTCGAGGCCCACAGGTTCCATACATGGAGTGCTGAGAGTTGGATGACCTATGCATAGCCCCGGAGGGCCCTCTTTTCTTCAAGTACAATCCACATATCGCCAACAACAACATCCATCACACTGGCCTGGTCTTGAAGTGGTAGTGGGTCTTTCTCCATGAGGTAATGAGACTAGGTATCATGGTATGTACCACTCTGATTTTTTAATCACTTGAACATGTTATATTGAATCATTCTTCATTTCATGAAATTTTCTTGGAAATTATGCTCTTTGCCTTGTTTAAACCTAGGAGGGTGATGCAGTTCCCTAGTAAGTTGATGTCCCTTTGGGATGGGATGCTATTGGGTGGATATTTCAAGAGTCATCATTTGTTACCTCCATACTTACCACTTTACATATTATTCCTTCTATCTCCCCTTTAATTTTAGGAATTGGGATTGGCCACACTAGGAAGTGTTGTACTTTACCTCGTGGGAAGAAGGGGCTAAAAGCCCAAAGGGTAAAAGTAGTTGGAAAGAGTTAAAAGCCAATTTTGAAACCTTTGAGATGCTTCACCCAGGGATCCTCAAGAAAGCAGTGAAAATATTATCAGTAAGAACAGAGGACCCACAAGATAACATGAACACTCAAGGTATTAGTCGATCGATAAGAGGTCTCATCGCAAGCTGGCTTGTTATAACCATGGACATGTAGTGGTATGCCATTATCACCTATATGGTCACCAAACTAGGGTAATGGATATTGGTTTCATAGCCAAGATAAAGGGGGTCTCATCATGAGCCAACCTTCTCATTTCAATGAACTGATTTTTGGATGACACTGTCACCTCTGGTCACCAAGCCAGGACAATGATCCTCAACTATTCCCTTGTAGCACAAGAGAAAAATATCAAAAGAAAGAAAGCTAAGAAAAAATGGATATGAATGGGCTAGGAAACAGTTTCATCCATGACAAAGTGCATCTCACCCTCCACAAAGGAACCCACAAGTAAGAGTATACATTTCCATATTATCACATGCACCCCATGCCCAAATATTTATCCCATGCCACCTCATACACTACCATGACTTGGACTAGACTCCACCTAGGAAAAACCCCAAACTTAAGGGGGATTTTCCCAATATGAAACCCTGAGACCCTCTCCAAACCTAAACTTATTAAATTACATAACGTCTTTGAGCATTTCTTTTGGGTTAAGGGGGTTTGATGCACATGTTCAAGTGATTTAATTATTGGATCGGATTTACATGTTATGATCCTTATGACTTATGAACCCTTGGAGGGCATACTTTTTCTCTCTACATGAACTTTCTTGGTGGACAAGTTCACATGAGCGAATGATTATCTCAAAAATTCATGAGGGCTCAAATCCCACATATGGATATTGAAACCCCATCCATGGGGTAAGAAGATTGAAGGCTTGCACAAAAACATAGAAGGACGTTGTGTTTTTAGGAACTTTGGGGGATCCAGACCCAGGGGATTGTACCTTCCTTGCCTAAATGTTGGCTTTTTGTGGAATTGGATGTCACTTATGTAGCCTTGGAAATCATCTAATTTCTCGGTTTGTCACCTTCGGGGGAAGTCATGAAGTTATTGGCACATCTGGGAAAGGATTTTGGCCTTTGGAGTGATCCAGATTATTTTCGACATGAGATGAGAGCGGAGATATAACACATAAATATTTAGAGATATTGCAAGAGAGACAAAAATATAACAGAGATATAGTGGAAATATAAAAAGAGTCACAGATATACAGTAATACATGATTTCTATTAATGAAATAAATGTACAAAGACTATAAAATACAGAGTGAAAGACTCAATAGAATGGTGGTAGCTTATCTTTGAGAAGAGATGTGACAGCTACTCGCATTCGCAAGAAGATCATTACAATGAGGATCTGAAGGCCATTTTACAATAAGAAGGAATGCCGAAAACCCTAGACATCCAAAAAACCTAACCCTAGGAGATGAAGTGCCAAATGTCATGTGGGCCCCATTTGGGTAAGTTGGTGCATCAACTTCCCGGGGTCGTAACTTTTGCATACGATCTCCATTTTAGGCGTATGATAGCTCGTTGGAAAGATCTATCTGAGAACTACAACCTTTGGGTGAGAAACATGATACAAAATCCATGTTGCTCCCCATTTTCTCAAAAAACATCGTTTAGGGCCTCAAAATGGCCTCGGAAGTTAAAAACTGCTAAAAATAGTAAATTACCAAAATTTCTAGAAACATGTTTTGGGCCAGTTGGAGAAGGTGGGTGGCCATCGATATCCACCTGGATCAATCTTCCCTCCTTAGGAATAAATGGTCTAAAGTGCGTTGAGTTCCCAGGGGAGAGGGGAAAGTGATTGCTGAATCTGAATCTTGGTGAGTTGCTTGCCTTGTTGGAACTGTCGCATTGTTTGGTTTGTTGAAGGTCGTCACGAACCTGTGGATGGAAGGGTTGGACATTTTTAACTAGTTTGGCTACATGAGATGACTGTGTGCAGAAGGAATCTTTGTGCTTTGCTGCAACCTTGTCGACCTGCTTCCAGTGGATAGAAGGTGCTTGGGCCGAGGCTGTAGTGGTTGCAGTATCCTTTTGTTCCCCTTTTGAATAGATTGT